>PNEQ01000732.1:25668-37901 GCA_003012365.1 Medauroidea extradentata | reverse complement strand
TACTGTCCCAAAAAGGGAATAAAGGCATCATGCCATAAGGGCTTAACTACACGACTGAAATTAAACATTTACCAAAAAAAAACTATCAATCCCAAATTATCATTTAGCCAAATAACCCAACCATACAGCATAACTAATATCCAATTTATACAAGTTAAAAGAAATTTCAAAAAAGCAAATCCGATAAACTCGACAAAAAACCATAAACCGTCGTATTCTATAACTTGTCCGAAGAAAAAACCAGAACCTCAAAAAAAAATCTAAATCCTGCAAAATCCACCGTAACAATATTAACAGTGTAGTGTTTTATTTAAAAAGTGTTTTAGTTCGATGGCATTTACATATACACAACACGTGAAATGCCGGACTCATTTACGCACAATTTTACTCATTTTGAAAATTGGAATATTTCTGAAACCTTGAGGTTGGCAGCTATGGACAGAGAATGAACCTGATTGCTTGTATCTTAACAAGGATGAAGTACTGCACTGAGAACCCGAATTTTAGAAAATTTAAAATGTTTCATTTCTAATTCAACTTTTTTTTATTATAATAATAAAAGTATTTAACGTGCTTTTTATACATATCTTCAGATAACCCATGACACTGTTCTTCAGTATGAATTATTTTATTTCTGTTAGTCATTTGGTTTTCCTTCATTGTATAAAACAGATTTATGCAAATTGGGACTTTCGTGTGCTCTTACACAAAAACTACGAAAGCAAAATAATAATTACTGTAAAATATGTCACAATGTATTCTACAAATAAAGCACATCTCATACAAATGTAAAAATTTATTGAAACAATTAAAATGTTTGGTAAAATCCTCCCTTACACATTTACTTCCTTCATACTATTATGTAAATGAATTGCAGCTGTCAGATATTTCATTACAGTGATGTTTTGATGTTTTAAAGGCCAATAAAAATGAAGCCAAAGGAAGATTCACTCTGATGTGGTTACACAACTAGTTCAGTTAGAGTTACGGACAGTTAGAACAACTTCAGAGTGCAGTGTAGCTGTGTCCTAGATCTGTACGTGGTCTTATCTGAATCACTCAGCACAGATACATTAATGAGGAAAATATTCATTACAGATGTTGAACGGGTTATGTGGAGCTGGATCTCGACTAGCCCATTGTCTCGGAGCGCTAGTGCAGGACACTACCTCTCCGTGCCACGCTATTGCCACACAGTGTCAGGCCATTTGGGAGGAGCTGGTGAAGGCAACAGCTATGGCATCATCTGCTGTCAAGACTCAAGTCCTGGCATCCTTACAAGAAATCAGCACGTCAGCTGAAGGAGAACTGGACACACGCAGAACCCACGAACACAACCAGGTAACACATTGTAGGTACAATTTCATGGTGTGCAGAAAATATTCTGAATGTAAACTGAAGCTCACAGATAGCCAAAGCAATGGAAGTAATTGCCTCAAAGGGTAATGCGCTGTTAAAATGTACGGTTACACTATAGAATGCTTGTAATATTGTTCATCACTGTTATATGTGACATCCCATTTGTTAGATTACCTTGTTGATTGTTACATTTTTAAAAAGATTTATTATCATTTCTACATAATTGCACAACTTTACCATGTAATTACAAGCAGTGAATCATATTAAAAAAAACTATGTTTTTGAAACTAAGAACAAAGGACTGTATGTTGTTTCAGGAGTGCTTCTCCTTGACTTCATGTTCTTTAAATTTACTAACAATATCTACCAAATTTTTCACAGGTTTAATTGTGAATTATATATTAGGTTACATAGTAAATTTTATAATTTTGGAGGTCTGTCTAAGGGCACATCTAGACATCCCGCTCATTGTTCACATTGTGAAGGTGAGGTTAATATTCTTCTGTATGTGTGGGAGGAACTCGTGCAAATGTGGTGGTTTTATCCAGCAGATGGTGTGTAACAGCTTGATGACATTCATCAACCTGCAGCAGCAGTTCTGCATGGCGTGTTGCGAGTTCCTGGGTGCCATGGCCTCGTCCAACTGCTGCCAGCAGGCAGGTGATCGTCACGAGTCTGACTGCAGCGTGGGGCTGCTGCAACAGTGTTTCTCCCACCTGTATGGCCGCGCAACCCCAAACTTCCCTGCCGGCACGCTGCAGGGCCCCCAGCGGCGGTGGTCCGAGGCCGCTGCTGCAGAGGCCCGTGCCGGTGCGGGTGAACCTGCAGATGGCACCATGCGGCGCTGGTCCATGCCGTGGGAGAGCTCACGGCTGGCTGAGCACCACAGTGCATGGCATGGCCGCCTGAACCCCCCTGCCAAGCTGGCTGTACCCTCGTCTGGGTCTCAGGATAGGAGTCGCTCCACCACGCCAGGTGTGCCAACTCCACTTTCCTATCTTGCTACGTTATACAAATGAAAATGTACAATTCTGTTCTCTAGGCTTCCTTTGTGTCAATCAACAGCTTAGTCATGTTTAATATTCTGATACTAATAACAAACAACCAACATATTTTTATTTGTATACATACCTGTTTTGACATGAACTGTTTTTAAAGTTCCCAACTCATGTTTACACTTGAATCCTACCTGTGTCTATTTTCAAAAGAATGCTTGGCAAAATCACTTTAAATGGAGGGGGGAAGGAATAAATAATTGTATTCTATTTATAGAAGAAAATGCTTGCTTGAACAATGAGGGATGGTAAGGTGAAAGAATGTTACGACAAAAGGTTTAAGGCTTGTCAAATTATTTTTTGAAGAATGAACTGCAATGGTGAGATGTGAGTGGTCTGACCACTGCGCCACCGTGACTTATATACGTGTCTGTATAGTGTTTGCTAGCTTCTGCTAGGTGTTTTGTCTTACAGACTCGGTGTGGCACTCGTCTTTAGCCAGCCAGGAGCAGCTTCAGGAAGTGATACATTTTCTGTCCTGCCGGCCAGGACGAAATAATTCCACTCAACTCTATCACCCTAGTCAGCACCTGCCAGGTCAGTACCAGAAGTGTGTCCAGTACCATAAATAAATTGAGTCTAAAGTTTACTGTATATTGGTGTTTTGTTGCATTTATATGTTGTATATCTATGTGTGTGCATGCATGCATGTGCGTGTTTGTGTGTTGGGAGATTTTACATGTGATAGTTTTTTTTCAAAAGGCCTAACTGGAACAAAAAACCAAACATGTTTTATAATTTTTTTCACTTTCATGAAAATTTAAAGAAAACTTGTAAATATTACAAAATTTACTATGTAATTTCAGTTTAAATGTGTGAAATTTTACTATAATAACCAAAAATATACAGTTGGTTTGTGGACATACGCCATTGCTCATGTTTTGTTGACCAAACGTATTGAAAAACAAAGTGACCAAATACCAATACAAAATACACAAAAGACACAGAAAATGTAAGCAAAACAATTCCAGAGGAACTATTGACTGAATTCAATCTTTAGAATTCCTGCTGAAATGAAATAAAAAATAAATAAAAACTGACGTAGTTCCTCTGGGATTGTTTTGCTTGCGCTTTCTGTGTCTTTTGTATTGGTATTTGGTCACTTTGTTTTTCAGTGCATGTTTGGTGAACAAAACATTAGCAATGGCGTATGTCCACAAACCAATTAATTCCAATTGTAAACTCCCATTGCAACAAACATTTAAACATTTCAAAAATATACAGTCCACCAAGGCATGAATTAATTTTGTATAAACACAGTAGAAGTATAAATAAGATTAAATTGTGCTTTGTCACATGAAAATATGTTTTATAGGATGTTTGTTTATGGTGTTACTATACTTGATATCCTCAGAATTGACAACATAATGTACGTTACTGTTTTGATGAAGATACACTCCTTTCACAATTATGGTATTGATTGCTACTTTTTAAAGGTGTATGCATGTTATAGTTGGGTGTTGTGCTTGCCAGGCAAGTTCTCGACTTTAACCTGACTGTGTGTTGTGATGTGTGCAGGAGTGACCCTTACCAGCTGCCCGTATGATGGGCCTTCCCCGGACTGGAGTGATGGGGCTGGCTGCGATGAACGCTCCAATGTGCAAAGGGGCAGCAGCTCCCCGCAGACCCACCGTGCCAGCTGGCATGCCTCCGAATCTCACCCCCACATGTGCGTCCACTTATATCATCTGCTGTTTATGCTCCAGTTATCCTTCCCTCTTAAAGTATTTTCAAAGGAGCCTGTTAGAAATTTTTTTCTCTCATTAAGGTGATGAATTTGTTAGTTAGAGCTAAATGTGTTGCTATTAAAAAAATCCTCTGCAGGTTTTTAAAAATGTGTGAATTATTAATAAGATTAATTATTGGAGTGAATAAAGCTAACACATTTTTGGTGTAGCATTTGACTATTTTGTGCTTTTCACATTTTTTACTTAATTTCTTACCACATATTATCAGAATTTATTCTAATAAATTACATTAAATTTTTCGTGACATCTTTGTTGATAAAGTATGGCCTGAGATTTGTTGAAATCAACAAAATGTTGATGAAACTTAGTATTGTATGCAAATATGTTCGTGAGGCCACATGATGAGGGTCTTGATGTCAGAATTCCTAACTATGCTGCACTGTGTCACATTCTGACATCTGTGAAACACAATCACGATCTTCATTTATGTACGGTAAGCCACCCTGCTGTTTAGAGTGAGTAACTACATGCTTGTTCGCCCATCAGGTCATGTAAGAACAGAATGATGATCTAGCTGTGTGTGTGCCGTGTTCATTATTATACAGTAGTATTGCGTTGTCACATCTGTGTTTTGCCAGGACTGTACATTGTGCATGAGAATTTTTTATAATTTTTGTCGTATACATTGTTATTTTCTGTTACTTAGTTTAAGGGTGTTCAAGTGCGATAAAATCATAAATTTTATATTTGTATGAAATAGCTTTAGTTTTATAGACGATACTTGTGAGTACAGTTTCCTCTTGCAAAATAATTTTAGCTCTCTTAGGTTTCCCATAACAGTGCGTCAAAGTCAAAATTTTCTTGTTCTGCCATGCAAATAGTTAAAACCAACTGACCTACTTAAATAAAATAATTCACTGTGATATTACATCCCATGAGCTAAAATATTTAGAAGACCATGCTGTGATATTTTGAATTTTTTAAAAAATCACGTAAGTACAGGAAAAAAGTTTTAAGTTCAGCAATAAAGAAATAGTTTGTGGGATTTTTTAAAAAAATTTTTCTAGGTAGCCCGTGGCATGATATTTCACTGTGAATTATTTCACTTACGTAAGTCAATTGGATTTTACTATTTGCACTGCAGCAGAAAATGCAAATTTTGACTTTGACGCACCGTTATGAGAGAACTGTGCGAGGTAAAATTGTTTCGTTAGAGGAAACTGTACTCACAAGTATCGTCTACAAAACTAACACTATTTCATATAAGAATAAAATTATGATTTTATCGCACTTGAACACCCTTAATGTCAGGGGTAATTAAATATGGACACAAGTACTGTAGTTAAAATTACTGTTTTTTGCAGGTAATTGTTTATTTATACACTCAAAGCATTCAAGACGCAACTTACAATATTCAATGGTTCAATGTTTTTTAGAAACAAACACAATGTAAATGAGTTTGTTATTATTAGTTTGACTTCAATCGACTTGAGTATTCAAGTCTCGACGTATTACTTGTAGTTTCACAACCCCTGTACAGTATTTTATTACTGTGAGTATGCACATGCAATAGAGCCACTTTGTTACAATCCCAGATTTACACATCAGGGTGTCTGTCTGTCATGAAAGTCCCTAAAGTCATGAAAGGTCACAAATTCAAGGGGGTAGTCACGAAAGTCACAATAAAGTTATGATTGCAAGGTTAAAGTCTTGAAAGTTGCTGAAAGTTAGTTAATCTTACTGTCACAAATGTCAGAATCTATGCTGGCTGAAAGTGCAGATATTGTTTTGTATCATGAAACTAAGAACTGATATGTTTATAAATGCATAATTCATATGGCTGTAATAGTCTGCTTCCTTTATTCCTACAAGGCTATGAGCATCAGCTCTGCGTGTGATGTGGCTGCAGCAATGAATTCACACGCTGGAGTTAAGATATCTACTCGCGACACCAATTTTACCACCCAATCTCTTTTCCATGTATAGTTTTGAGAGCAACTTAAATGGAGTTTGTTATATGTTTGCGTGCACAATTATAACTTTGGATGTTTAAATTATTAATTTCTGGAAGTATGAGCACAATGTTATAATTTTGGCTTGTGTTAGCAGATACTGCTGGCATTTACAGCTTTTGTGTATATTTATGTAACATGAATAAGTTTTATTTTCGCTGGTAAGTACGTTATATTTCAAAACGTGTAACTAATATAGTAGAATCCCGTAATAGCAAGCTCAGTAATAGCAAGCACTCGGTTATAGCGAGCACATGGTAATGAGGTCTTTTCGAGGAACTAACAAAAATCGCAAAAATGTTCAATGAAAAATTGTGATTTTATCAGAAGAAACATGTATGTACGTCGACATCATTTGAAACGAGCTTGTGGCCAGTTTCATGACAGTGTGAAGCACGCTTTTGTTATCTGCCTGATGTAAATACGACACCCCAGTCGCCCCGTCACTGTTTGTCTTGCTTGTTTACTAACAGCCACAGCAATGGGCTGTGCTGTCTCGGAGGAGAGTGGGGTTGCTGGTAGCTCGAATCTGCTTCCTTCCTCTCCCCTGCTGTAAATGTCACTGAGGGGGACAGAGTGCCCACAGACCTGGAAAACAGGGAAAAGTCAGGGAATTTGAAAGTGGTCAGGGAAAACAGGGAATTGTCAGGGAATTTTGTGAGAGGTCAGGGAAAAATTTTACGTATAAGCCTCATTGGAAAAAGAATGCTAGATCTGTCGTGTAAATAAAATATTTCTGGTCTGTCTCATGTAATGTTTTTGACATTTATCTTCTAAGAAATGTACTTGCCAGTTTCCATTGTTTGGAGGTTTAAACTTACCTGCCTTCTTGGAAAAGGATCCTGTTTACACACACAGTTCTCAGAAGTGACCTGTCAAAATATGGAAACCTATGTGAGATAGACTATAATTGTTTGGGTTCTCATGACTATTTTTAAACACTCAATGGCAGGATAGAAGTTTTTGGTTAAAATTTTTGTTTTCCTTTGCTAAGTCGGTCCAGTGCATTTTTGAGTTTTCTAAATTCATGTATCGTAAATATAACACAAAGTTAAATGTAACATGCATGTACAGTTTACTTTGCCAGTACAGAAGCTCAAAAAGGCATTTATGAGAAATAGTCCGTTACAGTTAAATGGGTAGAGACACTTGGATGGCTGTTAACAGCTATGGTTGTCATAACCGATGAGGGGTGATTTACGAGTATGGAGCAGCACCGGACGGCAGGGGCGAGTGAAATGTAAGATCCCTAAAAATCAGAGACCAACAACATAGTCCGGCACAATTACAACATGGGAAAATCCTAACTAACCCGGTCGGGGATCAAACCCGGACAGCCTTTGTGGAAGGCCTCTACAGTTAAATGTTTTATTTCTGTAACATGCAGATATAAACTTGATTATCATTCACTTCAGCATCAGTGCTGGCAGTATTTATAACAAAATAATATAGAAGTATGTTAAAATGATTAAGAATGTCGGCAAAGATTAAATTGTGAATCATTTCATAGGGACAATTTTGAATTACCACATATGAATTTTGCACAGACAGGGAATTTTTTGTTAATACTCAGGGAAAACCTGGAAAAGTCAGGGAATTTAATTTCCAGTTTCCTGTGGCCGCCATGGGAATAAGTTACAGCTGGTAAGGCTCTGGGAAGGTGGGGGGCAGTAGGAATGCAGACTAGACATGGTGACGTCATGCACGAGATGTTGCCAGGTATCTTGTGGGGTTGCCACATTCTAGTATATACGCCTGCTGCTGGCTCGTTCAGGCACATGTCGTGCAAGCTACAACTAGCACTGTTATCTGATCTGACGGCTGATCTGGACTCCGGAGTGAGTCACTGATCCTCGGGCAGCACACTATCTCAAAAATTGGCAGTGTTACCGGTGATAAAGAAAAAATCAATAGAGGAATACGAAACCACGTAGCAGGCTTTCTTATATTTTTTTAACACAGCCATGCGCCAAGTTACAGGAGGGACGAGGACAAAAAAATTCTGGCTATCAGTAGACCCATCAGCCTGGCAAGCGAAGTAAACTGTGGTTAAAAGTGGCACAAGTGACAGTGCTGACTAGATAGTACAGTATGTAATTTTTTAACTTACCTGTTACAGGGTGCAGACATTATCTAGACATGCCACTGTTTAAAATGACACGATTACCGAACACAGTGTAGAACATAGACAGTGATTATACAGTACTTGTATTTCACGGAAGAGGGGAGGGGGGGGGAAGAACTATTTTCCCCCAAGTTAATCAAAAATAAGGGAGCAGGGTTATCGTTAGTGTTTGTGGTATATTTTTCACGTCAAAATTGCGGCTTCCGCTTCGTAAAATTTAGTTTTGCTCGAGTTTTTTCGACACTTTCTGTTTGAATTGTGTGGTGTTTGTAAATGTCTTAGTTTAACTTGTTGATTCCTGCTTTATTCCACTGTGGCGTAATGTACGTTAAATATATTGTTTTTATAAACTAAAGTATTTTTCACTGACTTTCGTAACGTTTTATTAACTTTAAGCTGGTTGAGTGTGCTTCACAATATGTATTTTCAACATTTATTTCATGAAACATATGATTTATTTATGGAAATAATTCTAATCTGTGCAACATTTAATCATTAAATTGGGTGTAAAATGTGGCTTTGTCATACTTTAGGCAAAAAATACCACAGCCGTTTTT
This sequence comes from Medauroidea extradentata, assembly GCA_003012365.1. NCBI lineage: Eukaryota > Metazoa > Arthropoda > Insecta > Phasmatodea > Phasmatidae > Medauroidea > Medauroidea extradentata. Next base: position 29,105 of record PNEQ01000732.1, on the reverse strand, counting down.
GCACCAATAATTGAACTCGTTAATCCCTTGTTTTGTTTACTGACAATTTGTCATTTCCAGTGACTGGCTATTATTATTTGGTTCGTTATAATCACGCGAGGCACCACGAGAAGCTGTAACTCTTTTTAATGTTGAATTATATTCAGTAACGGCTAGTGAATTTTACAAACATTAAATCTTTTGTTCTTACTTTATCCCGAATGACCTATAATGCAGACGAAGTGTTGGTTCCAAGAAAATTGATACAATTTGTCATGTGCAGAGCAGTGGAAGACTTAGTTACGTCCCATCGAAGATAAGCATCGTGCCTTTTTCACATTTGCTTACCTGTACTGAATTTTACATTGCCCATGGCTGTATCAACATTTTTACGGTCCAAGAGGGTGCGAAACGTCACAACAATTAAATGAGTGAACTTTTGTGTAGCACACATAGACTGTTATAAAATTTCCACTTTCAAAATAAGGCAAAAAATCCATCTGAGTGTTGGCATCTTTGGAGATGTATGAAAGAACTAAGTGACTTTGATAGAATGGAATATAAATTATAATGCAAGTTTATAAAATTACTTTTACTGGCCATAATATATACTGTACCTATTTCTCCATAAAGAAACAAAAAAAAAATTGTTAAAATTCATAGAAAACTTGGCCAACTGACTATGAGCTGAGCTCCCTCCCAAAACCTCCTTGTACATAAACATACAGCCAGCTTGCAACTCCTTACTGGAAAGAGACAAAGGCTATGATGCCAATGCCAGACACACTGTTGTCAGGCAGTCCCAAAATGCTTTTGCTGAGCTCAAATGATGTGGCTATTTGGAACAAGAACTGCGTTTTCTGCCTGAATAAGAGTAGACATATATTGTTTTTTCACCAAGAACAATTGCAACCTGTTGTGAGTCATCAGTGGGGAGGTAAGAGAGAGTTATCTCTCTTTCTCACACACGCATGCACATGCATGCATGCACACACATGCACTTTTAGCTAATGTAAAAAAAAAAAAGAGAAAATATTTCTTGGACTGTAATACTGTTTCACTGCAATTGAGATGCCACAGATAAAAGTGTCTATTTCTGAACGGGAACAAAATTACACAGGCGATTATTAGTGTTAATGAAGATGATGTTGAGATGAGCAACATGCTCATAATCAAGTTATTCGTAAATATATTTCAAATTACATATTACTAACTTGGATAACCTGAGAAACATAATGTGCAGTACATTGTAATGCAAAGTTATATAGTACTAGTTATTTTTTTTTTTTTTTTTACAAGAGAACATGAATCTGCATGCAAAAATTCAGGGTGAGGTATATGTTTAAAAGGAAAGTTTTGTAAAATGAGTGAAAATACGAAAATGCTACATGCTAAATTTCATTTTTAAAAGACTTTGAAATCAATTTCAAAATGCTATTTTTACAGAACTCTAATGATAATTTGGAAATTGGTTGGTTTTTATTTGGTGTAACCTAATTTAATTTGGGGGGAGGTTGGAGATGTGACAGAAATCTCCTGATTTAATATTTCTGGAAAGTGGAAAGTCTAGTGAAGGAGTGGTGTGTGCAGGTGGTGTGATCCGGAGGGCTCAACACATAGTGGAGAGAGAAACACAGACATATACTCCTCGCCCATGGAAGCTGCGATCCTTGCGTCCAGGAAGAGCAGCTCATCCACAGACTCATCCTCCAGTCACTCTCTGCACAGCCGCTCGACAACTGGTTCCGAAGGAGGCGCAGTACGTACTCTCTTAATCACTGCTGTGCGCTAGTGTTATGTTCACCCTTTTGTTAAAAAATTAAAAATTTTTTAACTTTAAGGACTTAATTCCCATTTTGTTTTAATTTCATTATTAATACTGTGTGCACACATTTCAGCATTATCACCAACTATGTTTTTCAGCATAATAAACTCTGTGTCTGATAAACTTCAGTAAATTTTGATAACTTTTTGGTCATGTTTGGTTAAATGCTGTTCATGCTTGGTGCAATGTAAGTCAAAATTTTTTAGTTCCAAAATGAACTTGAGATGTCCATTCAACTGTATATACAGTACATACTTTTTTTTGTGCATTGTTACCCACACAAAGAAAGTACCCTCAGTACTATTAAAATTTTTCTCAAGTTACATGAAATAGCATAAAATACCACGCATGCACGAACAAAGTGGTGCATCAGTAAAAAAAATGGACGACTTAAAAAGAGGCGGAGCTTCAGTCAGGTGTGGGAAACAATTCCTATCTCCATGGATACCGCAGCGGAACATAACCTTCATTTAGCTTTTTGGCGTCAAATGTCCCGGATGAGATATACGTCAAGAAAATTGATTATTTGTTTGGAATTTGCCGTTTTTTCAGGTAAACATTAATCTTATGTATTTGCGTATCTTAACCATGAAGTAGAAACTACTATTTTTTACCCTTGCGTGCAAATCTATGAATGTGCAACATTTTTGCTTTCTGCAATTACCAACTAACAAATCAGCATGTTTGGGAACAAGCTTTGTTTCCCACAGTACTTTTCCTCTGCGATGACGTCAGGGGACGTGTACTTCAAGTCCTCCATTGTTTCCATGCAGGATGATCTACATTCAAATTTCTCCTTTTGGAAGACCTGGGTTCAATATCCAGCTCCGGCTATCCTGAGTTAGATTTTCCGTGGTTTCCCGAAATTGTTCCAGGCGAATGCTGAGATGGTTCGTGGAAAAAGGCCGTGGCAGGCAGCTTTACTATATAGTTCATACCATATGAGAATTCCGTATTTTAACAGCTGATGCTGCCAACATTTGTAACGTAATAGAATAACATACCATTTATAACAACTGGGTGATTCTATTGTCTTGATGCAGTAATGGCAGCCCTGAACAGTAAATTGGTTGTTGAAAATAGTGTGTGGTATACGTGAAAAGTAAGCATTTGGAGTAACTGTAATATAGGTAATAACTCTGATCCATGTCCAGCATTAGTCAGTTAACTATTTTATTTTATTCAAGTTGTGTTATTTCTGTAACTATTTTACAAACTACCACACCTTTAACAAGTCAACCTGTACCGGTACCGGTAACCAAATCAAAGGACTGCCACATTGCAAGTGTGAACTGAAGCATCTACTCTTGTGTGTTTGTTTGTGATTCGTATAAGGTGTTACTTTAATATTCTGTGCATATATTTATTGTACAGTACTGCAATGCTGGGATTAAAAAACCTGGTCTGTAATTGCCAGTGATAATGAGATATTAAGATGACGCCCCGCCGATTCTATTACGTTTTTTTTGCGCTCGCCCCCCGAGCTTGTCCCTTTTGAGGTTAGGCCTAAGCAGGCACACCGCCCTCAGGTCCGCACCACGCTATTGTGTGTACGTAATTTTTCCGATGCCTATTATATGTAAATACTAGTCTATATAGGTTACCTTGCATTGTAAAATAATCCAGAATGGAA
>PNEQ01000732.1:0-15163 GCA_003012365.1 Medauroidea extradentata | reverse complement strand
TATGTAGTTGTTTATTTTAAACACATTGCACCAAGTTTTCACTCAAGAACTTGATAAATGACAACACAGAATTCACTAGCAATTTTTTTTTTTTTTTTTTAATTTTTTGTGCTTTATTTGCTTTGAACAATCTGCCATTTTTAGTTTATATTTTTTACTGTCGCTTTATATACTACCATGTTCTCACAAAGTGTAAAAAGAAATATACGTAGTCATAAAACAGTGTTTTTCAACGCTATTTTGTCATTAAAAAAAATCATAATTTCAGACAAATTAAAAAACAGAACTGTCTGTTAACACTTTAACTCCTGGATTATTCAAATAGAAATGATTTACACGAGATAGTGTCAATGTGATCTTTCAAGTCCGGACTGTCTGCACAACATGGTTTAAAGTTGACTGACACAGGCTCTTAATTTTTGAATTCTGGTATACTTTTACTGTTGAATATACAAAACATTTGTAAATTGCAATGTGCGACTGTAGAACAGGGAAATGGAGGATTCTGCAGGTGGTTTCTGTGGTTAAATTAAACAAAAAATAAATATTTTCATGAATTAGAATTTTTTTACTGTCTGGGTATATTTAACGTTTATTTATCCAGCACTAGCTGACCTGACAGACGTTGTCCTGTCTTAACGATGACTTGAAATCGAATTGTTATAATTAATGTTGATAAATAAATCTCATGGGCAGTCGCTAAGTGTTTGTTTTCTTTTTTGTTTTTCACATGGCCAGTTATATGTCGCCTGTTCCCGTGTCGGAATACCAACAAAATTATTTATATACTAAGAATATTGTTTAGGACCATAGACAACAAATTACATAGCCATAAATTTTTTATATATATATATATATATATATATATATATATATGTGTGTGTGTGTGTGTGTGTGTGTGTGTGTGTGTGTCACTACAGCGAGTAGCTGTTGTACGTGTCGTATATCATAAAGCATTAGAATAATAAACACACTTTTTTAATAAAATTCATGGCTATGTAATTTGTTGTCTATGGTCTATGAAAAACAAAAAGAAAACAAACACTTAGCGACTGCCCTTGAGATTTATTTATCGACATTAATTGTAACAATTCGATTTCAATAGTCATCATTAAGACAGGAAGCATGTACACAAAATTATGGAAAACAATGTTTGTATTTGTTTAGCATTTGACAAAATTATAGCATCCTCAAGGCGTAATGGCTCCGAACTAACAGTGATGTACACTAAGAAATTCAGTTTTCTTTATTTATTTTTATCAATAAAATAACTCCGATTGAAGCATTTGTTTTAAACGATATTCAGATTTTTTACATCCTCTTTGTCAAATGTTTATATTGTCCAAAGCACTAAGGTTAAGTATTCTTAAATTTTCTAATTTTCTGTGCATTTTTTAATTTTTTTTTTAATAAGAATCTTCTCCTGACAATAACAAACACAACAAAAAAAATAGTGAAATTGGTCCATCCATTCACGCGTGATGGCGTGGCCAAGGGAAATAGGGATTAATTTTTGTATATAGAGATTATTATAGTTAGTGGAAGTTTCATGAAAATATGCCTGGTTATAAAAATATTTTGTAATACTGTAATCAGAAAATGGAATTCTATATTTAGATGGAATAAAAAAAATTAAAATTTGAAGCTGTTTATACATAACGTTTTGCGTTGTTTTGTTTCTTTTAATTATACATACTGTGAAATGGGGTGAATAGGGACAACATTTCAAGTCAAAAGTTGCAGTATACAGTTAAAAACCTAGGTTTTTCTTAAGGTTGGCAAGTTAATAATTTTACGAAGAGTAGTTTTACTAAAATATACTGTAATTTTATTCAATATAAACGTCTATGGAAGGACTCTGTGTATAATTTTGTCCCTATTTGCCGCAGTGTCCCTATTCACCCCATTTTACAAAAAATATTTTAAAAAACAATAAAATGTACAAAATTACTTGCTGTCAGTGTTGTTACAGTATAGTGAATATTCACCAAAGTGTATGGATCAGTCGAAATGGGGATAATTTACTAGATTATTGATATTCTGTTCCAGCACAAAGAACTCAAGTCTTTCGCCCATAAAATACATGGTGTATATGACATACAACATTAATCAATGATATTTTCCCAGGTTGGATTTGATAGTGCTCCAGTTTGGATTTGAAAGTGTTGATGAACTTGGAGTGTTCGTAAGTTATGTAAGTAGGCCTATAGCTAATGAAGTAAATTTTTCATGCAAATATTGGCTTTAAGTACAATCAGCAAACACGTGTGTTAGTAATGTAGTCAATTTAATTTCATTTATGGTACATTTTTATAAAATAGCAACAATTTAAGTGAATCTGTGCAACTTTGATGAACAAGTTGCATACATTTGTGAACATACTGTAGCTGCTTGCAGACTGTGCCATGGGAAAGTTGTGACATGCCACGAGATAATCCATCCTTGCTTCCTTATTAGTTTTGTGTTAGTGTTTTTTGTTTTAGTACTGTAAAAATAATACTGTAGTATTTATGGCTGAGAAAACTGAACTACAATAATAATTTTAAATGTTCTGTGTACCACAGTTAGTTTTGTCTTTGAATGTTTCATGCAATGGGACAGAATGACAAGCTGTATTACTGTGGACGTACGCCATTGCAATATTATATCATCCCAGAAATCTTAGAAAGAGACTAAGAAAGACAAACAACGAAATACGAACAAAAAGAGAAAACAAGCCGAGTTGGCTGTAGTCAACACATTCATAAACCAAACCAACAGAACATGAACGATCCCATAAGGAATTAGTCAACAATAATAATAAACAACCAAAATTAAAAGTCGAAATACAAAACAAACACTCAGTATTTTCAATTTATGTTTGAATTTTTGCTTAGTGTTTTATTTTGTGACATTCGAGATTTTTATTATGCCTTCCATTACAAGAACATGTTATATTTAAATGACAGTTAGGTTTTATCTTTTACGTCAGTGGGCTTCAACGCCTGTCCGCGGGTCACATATGGCTCTCGAAGTTCTTTCTAGTGGCCCATCAGATTTTTTAAAATAAAACATGGACTCGATTAAAAATTATTGTGAACATACAGTAAATAGTATTTTATACTTCGTAATACCATAGCACTTCATAGTGGCCCAGTGGTGTTCCTCAGATTGTGGATGTGGCAAACGCTGTCGTGCAGGTTGAAGACCAATGCTTTACAGTAAGCTAAACATGATTGACTGCATGGTTGACGAAGCAAGGGATTAGGTGAAAGAGGCATTAAATTGTCCGACATATAGACGTACACACATGCTGATGCATACAGATGTTTTTAATTGGTGTTAATGAATGATATGTATGCAGTGTGGTTCTGTATTCATACAAGTAACAAAATGAATAGTATCGAAAATATTTTAAAGAGCAGTAGTGTATCAAGATTGACTTGAAATTAAGAATCTTCGCCCTCCAAGATTGGAATGATATTTTGTCACTAACATATCATACTCTAAAAAGAAAACATATAGTAAATGCAGTTTTGAAGTAACTAGTGTTAATAGTTTTGTCAGATTTATTCAAGTTAATTACAGTGATTCAATGGATAAGTGAAATGTTTGAAAAATTATTTTATTTCTGTGAATAATTTTTCAAACATTTCACTTATCCTTTGAATCACTGTAATAATTAACATGAATAAATAAATAGTGCGTGTGTGTATATATAATATAAATATATATTATATATATTATATATATAATATGTATATATTATATACAGTGAAATCTCGTTATAAAGAGTATGGTTTATAACATTATATGTCCTATAACAACAGCTTTATAATGCACCATCTCTCCATAATACATGTAAAATTGTTTGGATATAACAACAATCCGCTATAATGACAGTTTTTGTTGCCATTTACAGTTGTTGTTATAGTGAAATTCCACTGTATATGTATATATTATATATATGTACATAATATAAATAATATGTATAATATATATATATAATATGTATAATGTATATTATATATACATAATGTGTATATTATATATAATATATTTAATATAATATATATATAAAATGTATATAGTATAATATACTATATAGTATATAATATATGTATAATATATAATATGTATATAATGTATGTATATTATATATAATATGTATAATGTATAATATGTATAATATATATATATAATATGTATAATATATAATATGTATAATATATAATATGTATAATATATATAATATATATGTATAATATATATAATATACAGTGACCTCGTCAGGGCAAGCAAGGTAAGCAGTGCTTGCCCAGGCATCTTCCTGACAATTCTCTGATTATAATAAATATTTACTTGCAACCTTGTCTCTACTAGAAGCTAACTATGGCTCGTGCAGATAGGTGTATCTTTTACGAATTCCGCTCGGATTACAATACTGTCAATTGAAAGATAAGAACTAGTAAACAACTAAAGCAAGCTGTTGAAAAGCGCTTCCAGTATCGCTTCTAGTGGATAGAGTTGCAGCGATAGTATTCGGGTGAATGATGGGGTTGGAGGGGTGGCCGGGCGGAAGGAACACGGGAGGGGATTGGCTACGTAACAGTGTGTTAGAAGCTACGATTGCAGTGCTTTCTCACCGAAGTGATCCGAATATAGCCGAACCTAGCAGAATTGCCACTTTAGTGGTTTTGTTACCAGTTACTGCGATTTCAGATAATCTTCTACCAATCAAGTTTTGTAATTATACGTTGATTAAACAGGGAGGCGAAGACAGTTTAAACTGATACTAGTAAATTGAAAATTTTCTTTTCTATTGATAAGATAGATCTCCGGTGATATTCCAGTGCCATTAGTGATTTTCTTTAAACTTCAATTAGCAACACTGGTCACCGGCAGTTGATTTTTACAAGCTACACAAATTGAATATACTGCCAAGTTCCCGCGCTGCACTGTAATGCTGCCAAGTGAATATTATCATTTATTATTTAATTTGGTTACTGTGTGTTGAAATTTATCATTATTTGCTGCGCTTTCTATACTAGGGATTAAAAATAGTCTTACGAGACTAAAAACCATTAATGAAACGGAATCATGTGAACGCAAGTGTTGTGTACAAGGATTACGCGCTAAACCTTCACCAGCAATGTTTTTACTTTTCAGCAACGATGTGACCTCATCAGAGAAGGTAAGCCGACACCCGAAATTTGCGTAATTTAACATGTTTGTAATCTTATTTAAAATTTCTCTTTATTCGGATTGTTTGTAAATGTTGCAGGATTAATTTTTATAAGTTAATGGTGTTTTGTGCTCTGTTCTCATAAACATATCTAAACTATCCTTGTGAGATCAATTGTTGACAGTAATTTTTATGTAGGCTACTTTTACAATGAAACATTTTGGAAAACCAGTTGCCGAAGGAAGCCTAAAGGCTACGCTAAAATTGATGTAGCACAGGCACACGTCAAACGTGTACATAATAAATCTCCTAAGCCACATTTATCGCCGCACACGGACAGATGTTCGGGATGTCTCCACAAAGTGTAATGGAAATGATGAATGGTATATTATTTGTTTGTGTGTTTGCAGCACTGGTAAATATAATTGTTTACTTTTTACATTTGTTTTTGTAATCAATGAAAAGCGTGATGCCCTATCTCGCAAATTAATAATTCGTAAATTTAGCAAAACGCCACGCTTGTTTACATAAACTAAACACGTGGGTAGAAACCTTATACAACTGTAGTCAGGTTCATTCCAAACTAATCGATAACCAAGCTCCACATGAACTCGGCAGTATCCTCATTTTGATTGGCGGCGCACACGCACAGGCCACATAATAATTTGACTGTTTACCTAACTTACTGTGCGCCGATCCTGTGCTGTTTTTTCTGTGCGCGCATTGTAGCGTGTGGCATTTGGAAACTGTGCGTGTGCTATATTTTGAGTTAAATCAATTGTACCTTTACTTATACTACAACTAACTTTGAAAATATGCAATTTTGAAGAGTTAGTATTGCTAAGGCTTTATTGGCAACTGGGATTCCAAAGCTTTTCTTTGTAAAAATACAAACATTGTTCTACAGTGTTGATGGCAGGATATTAAACAAAGGCTTTATGAGAGTGATGATTATAATAATGCACATGCCTCAAGATCGGCCACATCACCAGCCGTTATTTCCTAACGGCAATGCGGCATTGTGTAGATATTAACATGAGAATCTTACCGACTCCCTGGCTGGCTCCTTAGTTTTATCTTAAGATATCAGGTATCCCGACATATTGTCATATTGCCTTCACGCATCCTGATAAAGAATCTTTGACGCGACGTGATACCATAACAGCCGCCATACAAGCCATTACGGTACAATTTCCGTTACGTCAGTTGCTAAACTGGCTGCCAAACTTACTGCCACGGGATATGCTTTTTAGTATGTTTTATTATTTCTCTCTTTCTCTATGTTTAATGGGGTTTTCGGTATTCCGTTACAATATTTCGAATTTTAAGCCTCCCCCACCCCCCTTTTCTTTCTCTTTTTAAACGCTAAAATCCTGGTAGTCGCAAATTTGATTAGTAGCTTGCCTTTCAAATTAGGTCACGCAACGCCACTGATAATATATAATATATATATATATATAATATATGTATAATATGTATAATATATATAATATGTATAATCTATATAATATATATACATATGTATAAGTATAATATATAATATGTATATTACACATAATATGTATAATATATATAATATATATTATATGTATAATATAATATGTGTAATATGTATAGTATGTATAAATGTATAATATATATAATATATTATATATATTATATACAGGGTGAGTGTGAATTCGACCGACAAACTTGGTGGGGTGATTCCTTACGCAAAATAAGGTAGGGTTAACATTTGACAATTGTCCCGAAAGTGCATATGAAGGGTGTTGGGAGCCCTTGAAAATGTGTTTTCAAAATTGATTATAATTAAAATATCAAACAACGCTGGAGATGTAGCAACAACAATGTGGACATGTTTTGGGCTATAATAAGACGTCTGAACCCCAACATGGTAAGATGGTACAAATCATCCCCCTTCATGGACAAATGGCATATTTGAAATTTCGTTAACGGAGGGTGGAGTGTCATTACCTAACGCCTGTGCGGATATGTAACATGTCTTGCACCGCTACCACAGAGCCATACTGAGCATTAAATCGGTCAAACGTGTCCGCCTCCTAGCAAGGTGATCCAGGTTCGATCCTCAATGAGGTCACCCTGGATATTCGCATGTGGGAATTGTGGTGGACAATGTCACTGCTACTCCTTCCACACACCGAACGGCATGCTGTGGAGTCCAGTGCAGTGCCAGTTGACGATTGTACATGCTTTGGGACTGCGCTGAATAATTGTCATTTCTCTGTAAGCTGTTGGAGGTAGCAGTAGTACTCGTGGGTGTTATGGAACGTTATTCATGGCCAGAACTCGCAGACATGCATCTCGTGTATGGTGCTGTGGGAGCGAATGCACGAGCAGCACAACGCTTCTACAGAGAGCGATATCCGGACAGAAGGCAGCCTCATCACACTACGTTTACGTCATTGCACCGTCGGTTGCGGGAAAATGGCACCGTCGATGTGGGGCGACGAAATGCAGGACGTCAGCGCCATGTCAGGGCTGTAAGGTTAGAAGAAGAAGTGCTACAAATGGTTGAAAACAATCCCACCATCAGTACACGCACTGTTGCGAACATGCTCAACGTCTGTCAGCGTACTGTTGTACAGATATTATACGAACAGATGCTGCGTCCATTTCATTTGCAGAGAGTGCACAGCATTGGGCCAGCCGACTATCCCAGACGAGTTCAGTTTGCAGAGTGGTTCCTTCACCACAGACAAAAAGTACATTAGTTTGAAGCCAACATACTGTTAACTGATGAGGCTTTCTTCCAGCAGGATGGCATTTTAAATTCGCGCAACAGCCATCTCTGGTCAGATGTTAATCCGCACTGCACGTTTATCCATAGTCACCAACACCGATTCGGTGTCAATGTGTGGGCCGGTATCATTGGTAATGTGTTAGTCGGCCCCTACCTACTTCCACCCCGTCTGGACAGCCACAGATATCTGGTGTTCCTACAGGAAACTCTTCCAGAGTTGTTAGAAGAGGTGTCATTGCAAGCTAGACAACAAATGTGGTTACAGCATGACGGTGCCCCGGCCCATCGTGCGCATATCGTCCGCACGTACCTTAACCACAGATTCCCTAACCGATGGATCGGCAACGGTGGACCCATTGCCTGGCCTGCACGATCACCCGACCTTAATCCGCTGGACTTTTTCTTCTGGGGGCTCATGCAGAGTGTCGTGTATGAGACCCCGGTGGAGTCAGAAGAAGATCTTGTCGGGCGGATCGTCGCAGCTGCCGGCAACATTTCCGGCATGCAGGGTGTCATTGAACGTGTTCGACACAACATGGTGCGTCGTCGCGAACTGTGCATAGAACATGATGGCCATTGCATCGAGCCTTTTTTGTAAGATGTGTAATGTGTAAATAAATGTAATTACACAATACCTGTTGTTTTTCACTGACTCCACGTACTATCCGACATGTAACAAAACAAAGGAGGGGACAAATGTGGGCGCCTCTTAACGGATACAGTCTTGTGGGAAAATGTAGGGCAACGAGGGGAAATGAGAGATCCCCGAAATACTCTCCAACCAGCGGCATTGTCCACCACAATTCCCATATGCGAATATCCAGGGTGACCCCACTGAGGAACGAACCTGGATCACCTTGCTAGGTGGCGCACACGTTTGAAAGATTTAATGCTCAGTATGGCTTTGTGGTAGCGGTGCAAGACATGTTACATATTCACACAGGCGTTAGGTAATAACACTCCACTCCACCCTCCGTTACTTACATAGCTGTTTCTGGGGAAATGGTTGGCCTAAGGGTCTTGTACTAAGGCGACCTTTTTTGTTGATTTGAACATGTTCTTTCATAAACAATGGTCAAATTACGATTACACGTTACGGCTACCAAATTTCATGCGATCGAAAATTCAAATATGCCATTTGTCCATGAAGGGGGATGATTTGTACCATCTTACCATGTTGGGTCAGGCGTATTATTATAGCCCAAAACATGTCCACATTGTTGCTACATCTCCAGCGTTGTTCGATATTTTAATTATAATCAATTTTGAAAACATATTTTCAAGGGCTCCTAACACCCTTCATATGCACTTTCGGGACAATTGTCAAATGTTAACCCTATTTTATTTTGCGTAAGGAATCAACCTACCAAGTTTGTCGGTCGAATTCACACTCAGGCCTGTATATAATATATATAATATATATTATATATTATATATATTACACATATATTATACATATTATACATATTACATATATTTTATGTAATATATATTATACATATTATATATATAATATATATTATATATTATAAATATTATACACATATATATTATACATATTATATATTATACAACCTGAATTAAATATTCACTTAAATTAAGGAACTTTTGTGTGATTGTGTCGTGATCGAACTGCGCCTTTCGCCAAACGTAAGTAGAGGTTATATTCTATATCAAAGATGGACCGTTTTCGAGCTGCAGCTATTAGAATCACGAGAGATAGAAGAATATATGAGCTGTGAGAGCCATAAGAAGTTATAATCTCATTCCTTTCTTCTGTTCCAGTGAAAACCGAAATAATGCCTCGCAGAAAGTATTCTATGTTTTGTTTCTCATTTCGCAACCATTCAATCACAATGTGCCACAGCAAAGCGTGACAGGGTACAGCTATAGAGAAATAAAGATGAATTAAAAAAACAAGTTCTGCAATTAAAGTACGCTAAGCGCAGTGGACTGGAAAAATCTGTTTGTATTTGATGTTTTAAAGATAAACAGTGAATATAGTATCACCATCAATTAAGACGTAACTAAAAGTTAGTTACTCTTTTCTATACTACACGCGGGCGAAGCTGCAAAGGGACAGCTAGTATTATACATATATAAATATATTATATATATATCTATTATACACAATATATTATACATATTTAAAAATATTATTAATAATTAATATGTATAATATATATATTACATATTATATATCATATATGATATATATTATATATATATTATACATATTATATACATTATACATTTTATATATATTATACATATAAAGATAAAGATAAACAGTGAATATAGTATCACCATCAATTAACACGTAACTAAAAGTTAATTACTCTTTTCTATAGTACACGCGGGCGAAGCCGCAACGGGACAGCTAGTATTATATATAAATATATTATATACATTATACATAATATATACATATATATTAAATATATTAAATATATTAATCATATTACATCTATTATACATAATATATACTATACATAGTATTTAAAAATATCATTAAAATTAATATGTATAATATATACATTATACATATTATATACAGCTAGTATTATATATAAATATATTATATATATTATACATAATATATATTATAAATATTTAAAAATATTATTAATAATTAATATGTATAATATATATTATATATAAATAATATGAATTATATAATATGTATAATATGTGTAATATGTATAATATATATGTATAAAATTTATAATATATAATACATATATGTATAATATATATAATATGTATGACATATATAATATGTATAATATAAATAATATATATAATATATCTATAATATAAAAATGAATCGCAAAATGTGTTGGTAAGCGCATAACTCAACAACGCCCGGACCAATTTCGCCAATTCTTTATATTTTTAAATGTTCGTTGAAGTTCAAGGATGGTTTTTACGGCGAGAAAAATTTGAATAAATGCTGGAAAAAAACCTAAAAACAGTAGATTAAATTTGAGCTTTATTGCTTTCGTTTAAACAATGTAGGTATGTTCCTGTGATCGAGGACTTAAGCATTCACTCAGGTATTGTATAAAGTTTGGGTTGTGGGAGGGGTGGGGTTACGCGTTCGTATCCCGTGCAAGACTTTGTGATGGGAATTACATGACATCATACAAGCGTATTGTGCACGCTCTTTACACTGTTATTAAGTACGCTAGCTATTAAATGCCGGGCAGCTGTTTTGCGGTGGAAGCCGCAGCCGGGCAGCTGTTTTATAGAGAAATAAAGATGAATTAAAAAAAGTGAGCTTAGCGCAGCGGACTGGACAAATATGTTTGTATTTGATGTTTTAAAGAATTAATAGAATATAGCATCACCATCAATTAACACGTAACTAAAAGTTAGTTACTCTTTTCTATAGTACATGCGGGCGAAGCTTCAACGGGACAGCTAGTATATAATATATATTATACATATAATATATATAATATGTATAATATATATATGTATAATATATATGTATAATATATATGTGTATAATATATATATATATTATGTAAAATATATATAATATATATATGCATAATATGTATAATATATATGTGTATAATATGTATAATATATATTATATATATAATATATAATATGTTTAATATATATAAAATGTACAATATGATATATATATTATATGAATTATATATAATATATTATATTTAATACCTTATATATACATATATATACATATAAATATATATAAAATATATATATAATATATGTCGTATATATATATAATATATATTATATGTTAAATATATATATATATCATCTATATAATATGTATAATGTGTATAATATGTAAAATGTATAATATGTATAACATATGTAATATATTTAATATATATAATACATTATATATATATATAAAATATATATTATATGAATATTTATAATATATATTACATGTATACTATACATATAATATATATAATATATATTATATATATAATATATATATCTGTTGCTTAATGCAACAACAACCAATGTCAATATACCATGTGTGTGACAATCAGGCATTCTATGCTGGATTTACACACTTATTATATATTGACATTGGTTGTACTTGCATTAAGCCACTGATATTTATATAATATGTATGTATAATATACATATAATATGTAAAATATATATAATATATACATAATATATTTAGTATACATAATATATTTAATACACATAATATATTTAATATACATAATATGTTTAATATACATATATACATAATATATTTAATATACATATATACATAATATATTTAATGTACATATATACATAATATATTTAATGTACATATATACATAATATATTTAATATACATAATATATTTAATATACATAATATATTTAATATACATAATATATTTAATATACATAATATACTTAATATACATAATATATTTAATATACATAATATATTTAATATACATAATATACATAATATACATAATATACATAATATACATAATATACATAATATACATAATATATACAGGATGTTCACAAAAATCACCGACAAACTCCGACAGAGGATTCCTCATGAAAAATAAAGCAGGAAACATGTGATACTTTTTGTACGTTATCGGGATATTAATGGAGTAATTCGCCTTTGAAAATCAAATTTTAAAACTTTGATTTCCTTATAAACCAAATAGTGATCGACGTAAACTGACAAAACTCAGGATATTACTTCAAGATAATAAGGCCGACAAACCAACTGTAAACACGTTGTTACCTTCTACCCTTACGAAAATAAAAGGGGTGGCATCCTTTAAATTACTGACAACTTTTTTAGCATCATGATGATCCAAAATTTAAGAGTGAATTATTGGAAAATGTGACCTTAGTGATTAAAAAGGTCCTCTTGTAACGACTGTCTAGGATGCATAGTTTTCGTGCAAAACGCACGTCAAATTTTGGCGTAGTGTAACAGAGCCTAACGTGCAGGCAACACTGCGTACACGAGTGTTTGGTTTATTCCGCAGTTCCGCACAGACAATGGTGGACTTTCACTGTAATTATCACGTACCGTAGCTTAAATAGCGCACATAACCGTAACTAACACTTTGTTCCTGGCTTAATTTGTGTGTTTTGAAAAAGGAAAAAAAATGATAAGTATGCAAGCGAAAAAATTTTGAGTATCTTATGTTCGTTAAACTGCTCAATAAAGCTCCGACGTCACACAAAGAATTAGTGTGTCCGTGTCAGCACATATGGTAGTCTACAATAATGGAGATGGGTGGGGTAGTTTCTTCTCGAATATGTATTAGGATTTACGTTAAAATGTGTTTGTTAACATGTGCCATTAATTCTTCCAGTATTAAACAAACACGCCATTAAAATAAAAAATTTAAGGAAGCGTTTTAGCCTTAAATGTCAGTTAATAGTTAATGAGTGTTCATATTAGATAACAAAAATGTTTACTATAATAAACCGTCATGGCGTGTAAAATAGCACAGCGCTGCTCTGCTTGTGTAACGTTGATGTGGCATTTGTTATCAACTTGCTCGAGTGGTAACTCACATTTAGGAAATCTACATTAAAGACCAGACAGATACAAATCTAGGGTCGAGGGATAGAGAAAGCAAGGATACGGAGTTCGACGTATCACCACTGGCATGAAATCACGTAACTGGTATGCGATTGTAATGTAGGAGTATTTTGGAACCTAAAATTTGGCTACAAGTTTACAGCAGGGCTGTTTCGGTACCGATAAGTCCAAACCGTCCACAACTTTCGAAGTGCAAGAGCTTAAAATTCCCAATTTTGTCTTCTATCTATGCATGTCGCACAATTTTCAACACAACTTTCTGGTAGAGAAAAATGCCCCTAGGAATGTCACAGTCACGAGTACTTTACAAATTTAAATTACTTGGAGGCTCTTAGTTCATTTATTCCTGACGTCAGTTTTAAACCAAAATTGCATGACGTTATACACAATATCAAAAATTCAACCGTATCCTTCATTACACGGCCACGTATGTTTAAGTCACTAACTAGTTTGTGGTTCGTAGATTTTTATTCATCTTAAAAGTAAGTAAGGCTTAAACAATAAAAATTAAGAAAATTCTAATTTTCTTCGACGAAGTGTTTTGAAAATTAAATGTTTAATTTCTTACACATGCAATAATGTTATTTTTCCTTCTCAATGTATTATTAGTATTAATACAGGATATATCTAACAAAGCCTGAAAACAATTTCAGTTCCCCTACACTTAACAGTAGTGCCAGAACTACACAAACAGTTTAAATGTCTAACTTTGTGTATTGTACCCAAGAGATATTTACTTCACTTGCACATTTATGATTTTTTAACACATATACACAAATTAAGCTAGGAACAAAGTGTTGGATACAGTTATGTGAGCTATTTAAGCTACGGTACGTGATATTTACAGTGAATGTCCACCATCGTTATTATAAATATTATACATATTATAAATAATAAATATATAATATACATATTATATATATCATACATATTATACATGTATATAATATATATGTTATATAATATATATTATATATAATATCTATTATACATATTATTAATATTATACATATTATATATGTTAAATATAATAAATATAGTATATATGTTATACATATATATATTACACATGTGATATATGTTAAATATATATATATATGTACAATATAGAATACATGTTAAACATATATTTTATATTGTACATATATATTAAATAAAGTATGTATATTGAACATATTATGTATATTATATATATTATACATATATATATTATACATATATATATTATACATATATATATTATATATATATTTATATATACTAATATATTTTATAAATATTAAACATAATATATTATACATATTATTTATATTATATATATATTATATAATATGTATAATATATACAATATAGAATTTATATGTATGATATAAATATTATATATATAAAATGTATAATATATTATGATTTTATATATAATACATTATATATATTACTTTAAATATATAATACATTATATATACATATATATAATATGAAAAATATATATGTAATATATATAATATATGTATAATATGTATAATATATATAAACTGCATAATAAATGTTATATGTATAACATATATAATATATTTAATATATATAATATATATTTGATATTTATTATATTAAATATATATAAAAATATAATATATATTATATGTGTAATATATAAGATGTAT
>PNEQ01000731.1:0-31630 GCA_003012365.1 Medauroidea extradentata | reverse complement strand
TTTTTTTTTTTTTTTTTTTTTTTTTTTTTTTTTTTTTTTAATTTAAGTCTTTACTTTAACTTTTAAACTGTTTCATAACTAGGGACCCCTGATTTTTGGAAAATATTTCTGCAGCAACTTGTTTCAATGACTTAGTTCGATCTCTGCAGTTCTGCTACTTTGTTATTGGCAGAGTATCTTTGTACAAAGACGTTTGTCATTTGAACCTACCAGTCAGAATAAGGTTAATGTAAATAACACACGTCTGTGATTTGCGGCAAAACGTTAATACACGTGAGAGTTAAATTCAGCCAATCACTGGCCATGAAGCAGAGTTGCAGATGTGCATACGAGGCACTGGAGCCAACTGATGCAGAAATCTTTTCATCAAAAACAGGGGTCCCTATCCGTAACAAAAACCAATCATAGTATTGCCAGTCATCATAATCAGAGGCTTAAAATATTACTCCACCAGTGGTCCGTTTATAGCGTTGAACAATTCAGTTGATACACTAATATTTGCAAAATGTGGTTTTTAACTTAACCTGCTATGTAGGCTACGTTAAGATATTTTCAGTAAAATAGTGTGATCCATTTATAATAACTATAATTTTTTTTAGGAGTGTGTAATAATCGTTCCCTTCCGTACAGTTGTCTAAATAACTAGATATAGCCTGAACCGAGGTTATGCATCTTATCTAGTGGTCATCTGTTTCACAGACCCTTGAGTTTCAACGTCCCTTTAGCAACATCGTCAACATCCTTCCTTACCATTTCGTATCCTTTTCCTATTCACAACCCTATTTTTTTCTCAATTATTCTGCTCTGTCCTCTTGTTAATTATAACAACAATAACGATGACAGTAATTATTTAGCTTAAGAGTAGTATACGTTATTTTTTTATATTTTTTATTTTATTTTATTTCATTTTTTTTTTGTGGCACGGTAACGAGGAAGACGATAAGTCGAACAGCACGTCCGTCAAACACCTTACCGCCTCTAGGCGCGAAAGACTAAAGAAGCGTGCAGTTTTTTTGTAGAATGTTTTCAGTGGGACTTAAAGCTATGATCGTGTTGTTTTATGTGTGGAAAATGTGAGGTAAAGTCCAAGTAGGTTACGATTACTGATATTTTTTCAGCTACAGCAACGTGGAAAAGTCAGTTTGTAGTCTCTCTTCTTTTCTTAGGTAAACGTATGGAAAACATTTGTACAACACTACAGCACGAATCACGCGGCTAGGTCCACTGACTTTTAATTCTAACGTATTTATTCGAAATTAACTTTCAACAATATGTCTCTATGAATGTGGCACCCTGGCTCGGGCCTAGTGGTAAATCCGACCTTTGATATAGCAACCACATTACTAGTCTGCATGCAAACTGCAATACCCTCCTAGCCAGGAGCGTCAATTCGGGGGGGGGGGGGGCAAATGCCCCTTGGATTTAAAAGGAAATGTGTAGAATTTTTTGAGTATTTTGTTATTTAAATAATACTAACGTCAGCACATAAAACCAAAGTTTTATTATTAAAGTTTCTAATTTATACATGCTTAATTAATAAAATATATGCAACAAGGCCACTGTCCCAAAAAATTCTTTTGCATCCCCCTCCCCCAAGAAAAATATGAAATGACGCCCCTGCGCCTAGCCCACGGTCGTAGAAGAACAGGCCTGGACACTCGCCTACCTACCAATGTATTTTGCTTGACCCCCTTGTTGTTTGACTGTAGTTCGTCAAGTTACCGAGAATGTCGTACTTTTTGGCGCTGTTTTCCAGGCGGTCGGATTCAAACTCCGTCCACTTTTTTCCATTGATAAATTTATAAAGTAAATAAAGATTGCTGGAGCCTTTTCTTAAATTTGTGAACGAAGGAAGTATTTCATAAATTGACAAAAAAATATGTTTTGATACATTGTTTATCTTAGTGGGAAGGAAGTGGGCGGAGTTTGGGTCCGACCGCCCTAACTGCAGCGCCAATAAAACACAATATTCTCGGTAACCTGGCGAACTACAGCCAAACAACAAGGGGGTCAAGTTTCCAGGCGAGTGTCTAGACCTGTTATTCTACGACCGTGGCCTAGCCATCTGGTGCCCTTCTCATACGATGTTATTATTTAGTGTGTTTGTGTCGCAGAACGAGTGGTACGGCTCGTGCATGTACGACAACATCCACCCGGACGACGTGGAGAAGGTGCGCGAACAGTTGTCGACGCAGGAGCCGCAGAACACGGGGCGTATCCTCGACCTGAAGACGGGCACAGTCAAGAAGGAAGGTCACCAGTGTGAGTTTCAGGCCGACGTACAGCAGGGTAGTAGAAGTCTCGTCCACTTCCACTCTTTGCGACGTTTCTCTCACTCGCCTGCCTGCCTCTCTCCCTCCCTCCTAGTTTGATAGCTTCCAGCTTTGCTTAAGGCTGTTCAAGTGCGACACAAGTCATCATTTTGCATTTTTATTAAATATTGTAAATTTTCTAGACGATACTTATGAGGGTGATTTCCTCTTACAAAACAATTTTAGCTTTCATAGTTTTCTTATAATGGTGCGTCAAAGTCAAAATTTGCTTGTTCTGTTGCCATGCAAATAGTGAAAACAAACTGACTTATTTGAATAAAATAATTCACTGTGATAGTACATCCCATAAGTTATGCAATAAAATATTTAAAAGATCATAACGTAATATTTTGAATTTTTTAAAAAATCGCAAAAGTACAGGAAAACGTTTAAAATTCAGCAATTTTTTCAAATACAAAATTAGTTCACGTGATTGTTTAAAAATATTTTACTACGTATCCCGTGACATGTTATTTCACTGTGAATTATTTCACTTACGTAAGTAAATTGGTTTGTAACTATTTGCATGGCAGCTGAACGTGTCAATTTTGAGTTTGACACACCATTATGAGAAAACTATGCAGGTTAAAATTGTTTCGTTAGTGGAAACTGTACTAACAAGTATCATCTACAATACTAACACTATTTCATAGAAATATAACAGTATGACTTTATCGCACTTGAACATCCTCTAGTTTATACTTTTTTTTAGCGATGTAAATGTTTTACGCCTAAACAAGAGCAGATATGTAAAATCTGTGTGACAATTTTGTTTAAAACCATCTTCTCAATGTTGGCTGATTTTTTTCAAGGCAGTAAATAGTACAGTTTAAGCTAATTATATAATTAACAAAATTATGGTTAATTGACTTTTTAGTATAAACAGTATCATTTTTTTTACTTTGAAAAAAAGCTGTCACTGCAAATACCATTTTAAACAAAACTGCCACACACATTTTTGATGTCTGCCTTTGTTTAAGCTTAAAAAAATAATTTTTGCAAAAATAGGCGAAACTGAAGAGCGTGGCCTTAAGGCTTGTTTTACACAATGTAATTTACCTGCCGCGCTGCTCATTGTGTACGATCAGTTGCACTGTAATTGCAATGATCCATCTGTGCCGTGCCCCCTTCTACAGTGAACAATTTATGACTCGGTATACATACAATACGCTTACATTAAAATATTCTTGTTGGAAATGCTAATGTTATATATATATATATATGTATATATAATAAACGAGAAACATTATTACATGTCAGTTCCCTTTTCATCCACACAATTTTTACATGCTTACCTGTGCACGCTACAGAATGGCCAGTTATGTTGTTTGTTGCATGCAGCTTGTGTGGTCTTGCACCAAAATATAGTGTATTTTCAGTCCTCAGAAGTTGCATCTTTGCTTGCATTGCACGTGAACTCCTAAGAATTTTTGTTTTTGAGATACAATGAATATGAGCGGATTACATGGAAATTCCATGTAGTTTCAAATTTTTTTTTTTACTGCTGCAAATTTTTATAAGGCATCAGTTACAACTAACTTTATATGTAACTTTTCTTTGAACTCAGCATATACGACAATAGTTAGAAGCCAAGCCTTTTATTATCTTAGGTTTTCCAGTTATTACGTAGTATAATTATTTAATTATGTTCTCTATATATTTTTCATGAAGTGCATTTTAGTAGTGTGTTAAATATTTTAGTGCAGTTAGTCATCTTCTTAACCTGCTTGTGTATAGTTTGTTTGCTGCGATATAACCTGTAGTTTGGTGTGAGTCAACAGTCTGTTAGCACGGCACTTAGCGTACATCAGTACATTGAGAGGGACTAGCTGGAAGTTACACACTAACTCGCGGCACAGGCCCGACCATTAGCATCTGTTAGCGTGGAACACTGGCATGCCACACTGATAGTCTGGGGACAACAGCTACTGTTTTTGTTCACACTCTGTTAAAGCTGTCTTGATAACTGCCAGGTCGTGTCACTCTTATTAACAGAAACACAACTTGCTGTCCTTTTTTCCTGGACGGGGGAGTTCTTGGTCGGATTCTGCTCTGTTACTTGTGGACTATTGTAATAACATGTTTTGACGTACTGTATTTAATAATGTGAAGTCTGAATATTGACAATACCCTGTTATCAAGTCAGTAATTGTGAAGATTGCTGTCAACATTTATACACCACATTACTGAATATCTCATACAAACATCAAGATATGGGGATTGGGAGGGGGATAGGGCAAGCCCCAGGTTAAAGTATTAGGAAAATATGTGTACAACACACACCCTGATGCTTTTTCGTAAGTGTGTATGAGTAAAACCTGTGTTAGTTGTAAATGTGTGTGTTTCATGTTACCTATATCACAGGTATAACACGTTCACTGTTTACAACTTTAAGCATCTTATTTCATAAAAACACTGTGGGGCGTTGAGTACATTTGTTTTATAATTTGGTAGAGTATGCTAAGGATGAATCTTAACTCATTCTCTGTGGGAAGGGGGGGGGGGGGTCAAATTTTTTATGCACATATGGAATGATGACTGTTTCGTTGTAAACAGAGCTGATATCGTCAACCTTAATGGTAATTTATGGCTCATCTTTATTTGTTACAAACATGGATTTATTTTTACCTCCAATTTGAAGTGTTGTATGCCATTAACGTAAGCCTATGTACTTATGTAGGCTTAAACTATTTTTTTCTTCAGTAATTTTGTGAAGAATCACATCTTGCAGTTTTTAATTTAGTTACATTTGTAATTATTTGTAGTACTTTCAAAAGAGGTTATTATTTGCTTATTATTAGGTGACTTTTTGAACGATAGTTTGTTTAGACACTCCCCTAGTAAAAATGAAAGTTTTAAAGTGGTTATTGTGTAAATTGAGTTTGAAGGTAAATTGTTACTAATAAATTACTTTATCTGACTCTGTATCAAGAAACCAAGAATAGAAAAACGAATAAATACAACTGTGAAGAATTAGTATATTCTATAGACCTTCCATGCATTGAGATGAATTAGAGCTGTTAGCTCATGATAATCCCATTACAAGCTGAATTAGTTTAATTGTTGCCAAAAAAAAAATCAGATTTCCTTGCTGGTGAAAAAATTGCCAGATTGATTATGTTCACCCTTTTATGTTGTCATCTACTAAAAATTAGCACTTGAAGAGAAAAATATTTTAAAAATTAAATTTTGTATTGAAGTTAAGGAACCTTTAACTACCCTTAGCAAAAAAAAAAACCTTCCTATTTTTTTTTTTTTGGGAGAATGTTATTTATTTGGGGAAAAAAAATTGGAAAGTCAGTCTACTGTTTTTGCAGATGTACCTTCAAGTAATCTGGTGCAAATGTTAAGTTGATATGAGTATAAGTGGTGAGCATTTGTGGTGTTGCAGCTTCCATGCGGTTGTGCATGGGTTCGCGGCGGGGCTTCATCTGCCGCATGAAGGTGGGCAACATTGCGGCGGACAACATGGCTGTCGGCCACCTGAATCGCCTCAAGCAGAGGAACAGCCTAGGGCCGTCCCGCGATGGCCAGAACTATGCAGTTGTACACTGCACTGGCTACATCAAAAACTGGCCTCCAACAGGTATTCCAATACTGTTGGAATATGAGTTCCATTATGCTTTCTGCAGGCTAGTGCTATCACAATTGTTCAGCTCATAATTAAATGCTGTTTTCAGCCTGTGGCTGGGTCATCCTGGTAAAATGCCTCCTTCTTCCTCTGTCCTTCCACCAATATTCCTCTTTTACTCTCTTCCAGTAAGTCTTCTTTCAACTCTCGCCACCACCTGTTCCTCTCAGTTCTTCCTCTGTCTTCCCTTGGGTCTTCTTCCACTGTACGTCAATTTCAGAATTTTTCTCAGCATCCCCTCACTGCTCATTCTGTTCACATGCTCATACTACCTCATTTCTGCTTCTTATATAATCTCTGGAGTTCTCGGGACCTGAACCCTTTCTTGCATCACTTCATTCTTCAACTTGTCTCTTCGGGTGATAGCCATCATACTTGCAATGGGCTTCATGCCCATCTCCTCCATTTTTCTTTTTGTTGTTATGTTTAAAACCAGTGTTTCTTCTATATATGTCACAATGGGAACAGAGTTCATCCTGTATAATATTTACACTTCAGTGGTACTTGCTTCTCCTAAATTCGATCAGTCACACATCACCACCTTGCTGCTCTCTCCTTGTTGTTTCTTTCTGGTTTCCGCCGTTACTTTCCAATACATGCTACATATATCGTTATCTCTCCACCGGGGTCAGGCTCACTTCATTAACTTTTACTTTCATCTTTGCTCTATTATTGTTTCTCGTAACAAACATCACTTCACTCTTGTGTTACATTGCTTGGGACCATTGCAAGTTATTCTCATTGGACAAAAAGAAAAATACTAGTATCTTTGGTAATGAAAATATCTGTTGCTGGGCTCATTTACATATCAAATAAGTGGATTTCATTGGAGTCATTGTAGTGTCACTTGCTCCATCTACGGTGACTGAGTATGGCAAAGTGGTTACTTTCACCTGCACTTGGTGCTTAGTAGCCTGTGCCGCGGTTACTGTTGCCACAACCACACGACCCGTAATATCCTGTTGGGGCAACGTACTTCTATATGGTTGTAGTATTTACATGTGTTCCTTACACTTATAGTTTCAATAAAGGCCACTTCAGATAATTCACACTTATCAAGTGTATGATCCATAGTAAGAATTGACGTTCCAAAAATCAACTGCTGTGTCCTTGTAAAATGTTGATTCTTTTAAAAGAGAGATCGCCAGGTCATTTTATTGAGATTGGAATATCATTAAATTGAGGGAATCAAGTGGTACTCTCCATACTTATTAAGTGACTGATTTGCAATGATATATTTTAGAAATTTAATTTCGAAAGATTTTGTTATTCGTTCATTATATAATCAGCTGATGCATATCAGAGATCTGACTGTATTTTTATTTTGTAGCTGGTTTTCTTTACCAAAGAAGTAGTGTGTGTAGATCTTTTTTGAGGGCTAACTCACTGGATTTGTGTTTCAGGTGTTCAAATGGACAGAGGTGCAGACGATGATGGCCACTCCTCACACTGTTGCCTAGTAGCTATTGGACGTCTGCAGGTTACATCTACTCCTAACACCAGCGACCTGGGTGGCTCCAATAGCAATGCAGGTTCTGGTTTTTTATTATTAACAAATATAGTTGTTTATTGCTATACAAAGTATGCAGCTGATGATGTGGAGGTGTTATTGTGAAATTTAATTTCTGATTTATTTTGCGTTGGATTTGTCGGCAGGGTATAAATAATTAATAATAATAATACTAATAATAATAATAATAAAAGAAAAAAATAATAAAAATATACTAAGTACAAGCACAGTTTTGTGTAAAATTAAAGAAAGTCTAAATTGCAGTAATTAATGGGATGTGATAAATTTACAATAACACACACTGAACATAACTTACATCAATCCTTAAGGATGTGGTTCACCTTAATTTTTAACGTCTTTCTTTATTTTTATATTTGTACCAGATATTTTTTTCCTTATTTCAGTCATAAATTGTGAGTATATCTTTCTCTTAGGAAATGTTTGTATCTCTTATAGTTATTGCGTAATGAGTCGTAAACTTCAAAATTTGCACTTTACGATTTTATGCACGCCACTAAAACCAACTGACACATACCAAACCGAAAAAATTCACAATGTAGAACAGTGTTGTTAGCTATAATTTGACATATATAAAACAAAAAAATAAATGCTGAATTTTTTGAAAATACAAAACTATAAAAATATATTTATTTGTTTGTTTTTATATGTGTCAAATCACAGCCTACAACATTGTTATGCGCTGCAAATTTTTTCGGTTTGGTATGTCAGGTGGTTTTAGTGGTGTGCATAAAACCGTAAAGTGCAAATTTTGACGTTTACGACTCATTATACAAACACTATAAGAAATACAAAAATTTCCTAAGAGGAAGATGTAATCACAACTTGTGTCTAAAATAAGGAAAAACAATATCTGGTACAAATATAAAAATAAAAAAAGATGTTGAAAACTGATGTGAACTGTGCTCTTAATGAGTTTGTTAAAGGAACAAAGTCAATTGACTCTGATCTTCTATTTTATTTAATGCAGTATAAGAAAAGAGTGCAAAGGAAACATGTTATTTTATAATATATGTTGAACTTGTTATCACTCACACCCAGGTTTTATAAGCTTTGCTAAAATCTCATCTTCTAATTACTGTTCAAAGAAGAGTTTTTTCTTCACTTGGTTGCTGAAGATAGATTAGGTTTTTTTTTGCCTCCACAACAGTTGTAACAGTTCTTGTATCATAAATGTTATTAGAGTATGTGTATTTGGTGCTAAAAATATTTTGTTTTAACTTTATGGTATAATAACAGTGTAAAATACTCAATATATAATTTCAACAGTATATTCAGTTTATTGTTAATTTAATTAGTTAGTCATCAAATAAACTGTTTCACCATTCTTTCATTGAGAGAGGTAAGAAAGTTATTCAAATTATTGACACAATTTCAGAATGTTGTCTTTCTTAACTTTTATGTGTCCTCGAATGGGATGAAAAGCTACTGCATCGAGCACACTTTTATCTTGAAGTTACTTAATGAATCACAAATTAACAACTTTAAGTGTTAATACTATCTCAGTATTTGTTTTTAATATGCTAATTAATAAGATTATTCAGAAAACTAAGCAGCGTTAGTATGTAGTATTATCTCATTTGTATATTCTACCTAATAATTTTTTTAAAAATAATGACTTTGTGTAATATAATTTCTGTGGTATTTTTTTTTGAAAACTTTGTTAATACTGAAGAGGGTTGATTAAAATTAAATTAGTACCAGTTTTTGTTTTGATTATAGTACGTCTAATCAAATACAGTAGTATCCAAAACATATTAGTAAATCTAGTACCATTAGAAATAACATGTAGAAAAATAAAGTGTACTTATCACTCATGTACCATATTATGTCCACCGTATGTTGTATGGGCAGTGCATCAGTGTTGTGCTGAATTATTAGGTTATATCTGTGAAAATAATGTAGTACACTTATCCAGTGTTTTATGCTTATTGAGACTTCCGTCCTTGTAGATACAACTTACAATAAAATACAGTTAAGATGTTTTTATGAGACTTGAAAATTTATGCATAATATCCAAGAAAACTTTTAAATATGGTCAGATCATATATGTGTAACTAGATATGATGTATAACTTGCTAATGAACCACGAATAATTTTTGTAAGTTGGAACTAGTACTTCTGGATCTCACTGAGGTAAAATAAAGGTGAAGTCACACCATAAACAGATGACGCTAATTCTTTAATGCAACTTTTTTTGTTGCAGAGTTCATTTCCCGACATTCCATGGAAGGAAAATTTACTTTCGTAGACCAACGTGTCATGGGTCTGTTAGGGTACACACCTCCGGAGCTCCTGGGGAAGTCGTGTTTCGACTTCTTCCACCCTGAAGACCAGACACACATGAAGGAAAGCTTTGAGCAAGGTGAGTACGGAGCTGAGTGAGAATGTGAAACAATAGACTGTCAGTATGTTATCCTTTTCATAAAATCAGGATCAGAGTGAGTAAGCAGATGGTATTTATTAGTAATACCACGTTGCCATACTTGAAAGACAGGCATTGTTCTTGGCTTGTAAGAGAAGGTCCTGGAATGCTGCAGTTAGAGAAAGAAACTGAAATATCTTGAAGAAACCAATATGGCGTTGGTTGTATCCACCACATAGTTTTTCTTGTCAGCAAAGTGGGCAGATAGTCTCGTGTCTATAGCTAAACTGGCTTTCTTTTTTAACTTATTTTAGGCAGATATAGGACCAAATTAAAGTCTCCAATGAGCATTAGAAACAAGTTACAAAGCTTTACATTACACGGATGGAACAATGAGCAAAACATACTCAATAAATAAATGTCGCTAAATAAGGAATTACTACATACTGTATATATTTTTTAAAACTGTTGCATACTGTATTTATTACATATCTTACGCTTCCACGTACCATACATACTTGCCAGTTTTACGTCTGAGTTTGTAGTAAAATATTTTTTTGGTAGCATAAATGTGGTTCTGTGTTTCGGGAACACAAAGTAGTTTTATTGTCTGGAGAGCATAAGAGTTGTTCTCTTGTCTAGAGAGCATAAGAGTTGTTCTTTTGTCTCGGGAACATAAAAGTGGTTCTTTAGTTTCGGGATCATAAAAGTGGTTCTTTTGTCTCAGAAGCATAAAAGTGTTTTTATGTCTCGGGAACAAAAAAATGTTTTGCTTATTTTATGCACCCCTTGTTCGAACCTGAAAAATCGTAACAAAAGGGCTATAAGTTACGCAAGTGAATAAGTTTTTAAAATGTTTTAATTAAAAAAGTTCTCAGTGATAACATTTCAACAATCCATAGACGGTTATTGTAATTTGCGCTAGTCTCGTGTATTGGTGCAACTTTTTAAAAATAAAAGAGGAATATTATTTACTGTTTTTCTGATTTTTATCTGCAATTTTGCTTGTACATTTTATGCGTTACTTTTTTTTATACCATGTAAGTCATGTTTAGATTACACCAAAATTAAGTTTTTAAGGAATACAATAATGAATGAGGGATGATCATGTATGTGAATCCAGTTGGTTCTGTCTAAATTGTGAATGGCAGGTATTTGGGTGACATTTTTTAAAATACTTTTTGTATTATAAAGTCTTCAATGGTTACAAGTACTGTATGTATGTGTGTGTGTTTTCTGTTTTCTTACAGTACTGAAGTTGAAGGGCCAAGTAATGTCAGTAATGTATCGTTTCCGAGCCAAAAATCGGGAGTGGGTGTGGTTACGGACGTCTGCGTTTGCCTTCCTCAACCCCTATACGGATGATGTCGAGTACATCGTATGCACAAACACGAGTGCCAAGTAAGTATGGCAAAGAGCTATGTTGTAACATAAATTTGAATGTGTTTTGTGTTTTCTATTTTCTTATGTTTATTTGTGGGTGTTCTTTGAGAACAGCCGTCTCATGTAGTACTGTACATGTAAAAAACTGTCTTCTTGAGCAGTAGTTAGTTCTATCAGTACGGTACCATGTTTACTTTAAGCCTAGTATTTTACTGTTTTGACGCCTGGCATATAACTTACAGAAGCACAAGTCTGTTTTTCATATGTTTCGATAACATGTCGCAGCACAACATTAGGCAAGTTTTTCATTTAAAAATAAGTTCTTGTGAACTTTATTTTCCTAGGAGTGAGTTTTTGTATTGTCTTAATTTTGACATAGTTACTTGTAATGCTCTTGGTAAAATTTCGTAGTTAAGATTTTTTGAAAAAATTTTTTTATTTATTTATTAATTTATTTATGTTTGGTAACTCAAGGTTTAATTTGTGGATTGTTGTTTATCGTAATTGAGCCTTAACTTGCTCTGTAATGCACAAATGCACCTGTCGTGGTGTATGATTCTAATATTGTTAGGCCCTCTATCACTTTCACTTCACTCGTTTCTGGACTGGAATTGTTGGACACAAGATACAACGGAATTATATTGGGGGTTTCACTGAATTCTATCGCTATGTTTTTGATGACAGTTACTCTGCTTACCCTTTCCAGACTCCAGACTTCCAGAGTCCTTGAAACTTAATACTATGTCCTGTAGTCTCTTTGTGACCTTTAAACTGTACGGCTGTGAGAGAGAAAATGTGACATTGAGGTCTTAAGCGCTGGTGAGGGGTGACATGACGTGAGTATGGAGCAGCGTCAGAATGAAAGGGCGGCGGGGGATAACAGGAGATCCCCAAGAAAACCAGCCGACTTAAGGCGTTGTCCTGTACGAATCCCACGTGTGAAAATCTGGGGACAGACCCCACCGGGAATCAAACATGGATCTCGTAGGTAGCAGGCGAATAGTCTGACCATTCAGCCACTTGGCCCCCTCTGTACTGTTGTAGTTATGATGTCTGGATCCTTAAAGTGTTGGCCAGAGAATGGTTTAGGTTGACTTTGCCACAGTGTGTAAATGTTATGCAAAGAAGAACCAAGTATACTGTATAATGATAGCACTCAAACTTTGGTTCGTCAATGCCTTTATTTCTGGTACCTATTGCCACCTACACCTATAAGCAATGACCCTCCACCCAAAAGTGTTGATGGTATATCAAACATTGTGCACTGCCAGCAAAGGTCTTGAGCTGGAACAGCTGCAACAGTGCAGCTTGTAACCTCTCTTGAAACTTGTTGCGTTTAGTTATTAAAAATTCCAACTTTAACTGATTAGGGTGTAAAGCCACCAAAAAGCATTCCCATGAATCATGACTGCAACAGTGTTTATGAGCCTGAATACAACAAATCACTGCTCAAATCAGAGCAAGCAGGTACAATATTCTAAATTTTAAAACAAACAGTTTAAATTAGAAAAGAAACAGCTTGTATATTTACACTTTAATCATCCCCAAAAAATATACGCTAAAATTGTAAAATGGACAGTTGCATTTTTCAGCAACTGTTTTGCTCACATAGCCATGTAGGGGTGAGAGGGTTTGGAGAGTTGGCAACAGCTGTCTTACTAGTCGTCCACTACAGCCGTCATTCCTCTTCCAAATTCTACTTACCGGTACTTAAGGTTGCTGCTACACCAGAGTCCAGACTGAAGTAATAGTACGGAATTACATGTCACATTTAATTGGCTAGTCACCTGTCAAACCTATGTACATATATTCCATCACTTTTTTTTAGTTTATCGTGGTGTGGTCCACATTGCTATAGGATATTTTCAGCTTCTTTTCAATAGCTATTTTCAATTTTATTCTCAAGAAACACACAAAAATACGTGCTCATATTCCCCCCCCCCCCACACATTTTTATTTCTATAGGAGTATTTTTTCTCTTATTGATGTCGAAAATGGTTTTTGTCTGGATTAAGTCAAAATACGTAAGTGCTGACCACTGGTGCAACCAAAGACGTTATGAAAGAATTAGACTATTATGCTGTGCTGTTTTGTTACATAACCAAATTGAACGCTGACGTATTGTAGTCGAAGCTAGGGAGTTGTGTACTTTAGCAGGAGTGGGGGGATAAAGATTTTTTGTCAAAAAAAAAAACTTTGGTGTAGGACATTTCATGCTACGGGCTGCAGTGTGGCACCATTCAATTTGGTCGCACATAGAGATACATAGACTGTCAGCATTGGTCTTAAAACCCTTGGACGCAACACTTAAAAAAAAATGTTTATAATATAAAAAAATTGTGTTGTGCAAATATTCAGTTATGTCTGATGTTTATAAACAGCTTAAGGACATTGTGTAGTTGAAAGTTCCCTGTGCATCATTTTCACGTATTTTTCATTCACTTTGGGCAATTCCTTATACGTAGTACAACATCTGAGGTCCTTAGTGAAAGACAGGATTATGAAAATTGGCTCTGTGCTTATTATTTGTAATTGATATAGTGTTTATCATGACCATAATTAAAATTTATATACTTGTGTGACAAAGGAGTTTAAATTAGATTTTTATATTTAGCCGCTATCAACAACCTCAATACAAATGCTTTTTACTTGCTTGGTGAGGAGGCAATTTCTTTGATTTTTTCACACCCATCTACATACTGTATTTACTAGTACCCAAATAATTGTTGTAGTCTTCAATACACTTGTTTGGAGCATAACCACATACTATAGCGTGTATTCGAAACTGAAGAAAACAGTGGGATGCATTGATTGTTTATGTATAGGAAATTAAAGTGGTTGAGTAATTTGCAAATCATAAGGGGCAGTAATATAATGATGATGTCCAGGTCGCTGCACACGCAGCCGGACAGTGGTACTGCTGACGCCAACGAGCCTGTGACGTATCAACAGCCAGGCCTGGACTACAGTCTTCAGCGGAGAGATGCCGTCTACCCTCACATGATAGCAGCCTCTACGCACATACAAAGTAAGTGGTAACTTGCGTATCATAGTAGTCTTCTCGACCTAGCATTTTTCCCAGGCAAGGATTCAGTTACTAAAATACCTGGAAGTTTACAAATTATGTATTCGGTTCATACGTTAAGGTTTTGAAAAATTTTTCTTTATTTTCCAGGAAAACTCACTAAAATATTTTAGATAGAAATTATACGCGTAACTAGATATGGTGTGATTTTTAAGATTTAATAAAACAGGAAATTTTCTTAAGTGAGAAGTTATGTTCTGTACAAGGCTATGTGTATAGCCAGTTATTGACAAAGTGAGCATTTTTAAACCCTATTTTCCGTTCACTCTAACTTGAGTTCTGAAGTAAACAAATAATATCATATTGTTGCACTTCGCTAGCTTCTAAATTGCTTAATTTGTGCAGTGCGCCGACTTACTATTTCGAAAGGATGGAACTGTGTACTGTAGGTGTCATAGAAAACAACAACGCTCTATCTATTAATACAATATTGCGTGAAAATTTTGTACATGTTATCAACATACAAAGACAAAAATTCCATAAAAATTAGGAAATATATTAACGTCATGTGTAGTTACCGTATATTTCAAAATTCAATTGTAGTTATCAAACTATGAAATCACATTCGATAAATCACCAAACAATCGAACAATCTGTCGATAATTCATGTCACATATTCGTTTTGTTTTATAAAGAATGTTATGTGAGAGTTTTATTCGTGCATCTGTGCTTTCATCACCGCAGTTTAAGTAATGAAGATATACATGTACGTTTAGAAGACTGTGCAACACATTTTCACTGTTCAAGTCCTTAATTAAAATACCATTCACTATTAAGGAATGTCTGCATCCAGTGTATTTAATATCTTTGTATTTTATTAGAAAGTAAAATTTATGTGCTGTAGTTTATGTACTGTAGTTACATTAATTTTTTCTGTAAATTGTACTATATGAATGAGATAATATTTAACTTTTATATTGCCAATAAATTAGAAATAATCCTTAATAACTCAGAATGTCTATGAAATTAGGGAAATCCATGTTGATGAATATTGTGATATTTCAACTCTATGGTCTTATTTTATGTACGTTTTTCTGAATTTATCCATGTTTTACGTGTCTGATGATATGGTACTTGACGAGTAGCATCACGTCTTTCTTTGCTTCAATATGTGTGTGTATTTTTTTAAAGAATGTTATTACATTTGAAGTGTGGAGGTAATATTTTTGTTGAATTTTTTTTATTGTACCATACATTTGGTGTTGTGTTGATGGTAATGCACAAAGCAATAGATCGGCTCTGTGGCTGGCAGGAAGTCAATGATACATAATTACTGTACTGTATATTGGCCATTCCTTTGGCATGATCAAGATTTTAGTATTCAATTTTTTATCATTTTAATGTGATTAAAGCAATTCTGTAATTTAAAATTATAAATGTAAATTTATCTAGAAAATAATGTTCTTAAATATTAGTAAT
Organism: Medauroidea extradentata; assembly: GCA_003012365.1. Lineage (NCBI taxonomy): Eukaryota > Metazoa > Arthropoda > Insecta > Phasmatodea > Phasmatidae > Medauroidea > Medauroidea extradentata. The sequence continues at coordinate 15,907 of PNEQ01000731.1, read as the reverse complement.
TAATTTTTTTCCCCCCAAAAAATTATTTATTCCTGGTTACATTTACAGTACCTTGCTCAGAAAATAGGCATACATATGTTAAGCCTTTTTTACAAGAAGTGTTTTGTAATTCACTATTTGTTCAAATACATTGTCTTCACATTAAGTGAAAGGGTTTACAGTTATTATTTACTCTACCACTTTTTATAATATTTTAAGTTGTGCTGTGTAATGTTTGTACATCTTGTCAGGTATAGAGTCTTATTCTGTTGATAATATTTTCAGGTGCCCAGCCTCAGGCACGTCCAAACAGTACGCAAAATGTGTACAGTAGTTACGACCCCACACATTCCCCGATCGGTTACGGATCTCCTAGCGCTCAGGCGAGCACTGGGTCTGTCCTCAGTCGGATAAGCAAGACAGCGACTACAAGTCCAACGCCAGCCCAGACTGCTTGGACGCTTCGACAGGTAAGCTGACACAGTAGATATTGGTTAATTCATAAAGAATTCTTGTACTGAAATCCCATAATTTCGGTACCGAACATGTGGTGTGTCGATCTGACTTACAGTGTCATATTTAATAAAGAAAACTGTAATACTGTAGTTTCATAAACTAGCGTGCTTTATTTATAGCCATTGTACTATATTATTCACTACAGAGTACTGTATTATTCACGCATTGTACGAACGTGACCCGAACTTTACCGAACACACCCGATCAGTTGCAGTTTTCTTCCTGGCTAAATGGCTGTCGTGACTCGTACAAACAAAAGTCACGAGACTTTTAATTTGAAGTGGCTTTCCTACTTACTGTTTCCGTGTAGTAATTGCTCAAGAACACGCATCAAATCTTGTGAACTGAAAGAAATCATCGTTTAATTCTTATTTTTCCAGCAAATATTGAAGCGCACGTCGTAGTTGCGTAGTGTTTGTAAACATGGTTTTGGACAAGGTTAAATGTATCATTCTGCTATTGTGGCTGCATATTTTAATGCCGGTAATTGTATAGATGTCGCATATTTACATAGTCGTAAAACATAGGAATATTGCAACTTTCATATCTGGGAAATGCACCTTTGCAGTTTTTACAGTGACGTTTTTATACAGTTGCCAAGCCGTGCGGATGTAAAAACTGTTAAATAATTTAGAGTATGTGGTATTAATATTGTATAAGAGGTTAAATACTCATACATCTGCAGGTTCGACGATGTACAATTTATTTCTGAAATCCATAGTATTTGCAGTGTCGGAAAGTTGTGGTTAGATGTGCCAAGTGTGATTAAATTGCCTAATTTGCACTCTAAGAATTTTTCGTACATTTGTGGGACTGTGAAAGAGGATTTAAAAGCTGTGTTACCAGAAATCGTAAGGTAGGGGCCTATGTTGTATGTATTAAAATCGGTATAGTTTGTAAACTTTCAGAAATCAAAACTACCTCTACTAGGTTTGTTTAGGTTTGTATGAACACAGTATTAAAATTATGAGCAGTATTTATGATGGTACAACAAAGTAAGCCTGTTGTAAAATATGTTCAGTAATTTCCCTGTTAAGTTTTTTTTCCTTATAATTGCCCTAGGGAGGCCATGCAATTTTAGTCATGAACACAACATATGAATAGTAGTCAAAATTTTAGCCAATTTTATTAATTATTCAGCATGTTCTAAATTTATTTTGCATACAACACATTGACAAGTTAACAGTGTAATATTTTATTTAAAAAATAGCCGAAGTGTTTAAGTTCGATGGCTTTTACATATACACAACACGTGGAATGTCGCGACTCGTTTACGCACAATTTTACTCATTTTGAAAATTGTAGTATTTCTGAATCCTTGAGGTTGGCAGCTATGCAATTGGAGCAGAATTGTCATAATGTGTAAGTTTTCCTTTTATATATTTCTGGTTTTTGTTCAATCATCATTCCACTGTAGTAATTATATTAGTCAACATGTGCTATTTTAATAGGTTTTAATCTTCTTACTAATATTTAAAGGGTTTAAATAACGGATGGACTGAAAAAAAAAAAGTTTATTTCACACATTTGACCACGTAAAAAAAAAAAAAAACATTTAAATTTTACGAATGGTGGCCATAGATACACATGCACAGATATATTCATTCCTCAGTGTATTTTGGAGTTGACTCACGCATAGCCATTTTTCACACAGGGTTCCGCGATCTCGATATATCGACAAGATGGCGGACGAGTGACTGTAGCGGCAGCAAAAGTTCGAAGTCTACCGAGTTGCAATACATATCTCTATGACTTAAAGCACTTTTGTGTACATGTTAGTTAATGTTTTGTTTCAGCATTTTCGGGGATGTTGCATTTATAATTTGGATTTTCGTAATGGAAATAAATGAAAAACATCACCAGACACATTCTTGGGTGAACAGTGATATTGCGAAGTTTTTCTGCGTCGCAAGGAGTAGGAACACAAATCTAAAACATGAGAGACCCATAATTTTCAGCTATTCCATCAGTGAATAAATACAAAACAGTTGGTCTGTTGAGTAGGTAGGTACGCTAGATAAATTAACTTCATTGAACCATATATTTTTTATAATAAAACATTTTAATTTTTACATGTACTGAAAGGGACTGAATAAACTAGAAGAAATTTTTAAAACTCTAAAACTGAAGAAAAAGTCAGGATAAATGTTTGAACAAACAGGAGGATATTTATATAGTCTGATAATGAAAACATTTATTTAGTTAATTACTAGGCATACATTGTAAATATTAAAATTTAATGATAATGAGGCAAAATCAAAACTGTTTGTTTTAATATTATCATTCTGATAGCATTACACAACAATTTTTTAACTGCTTAAAATTGTTTCATTGCTTTTAACACTTTCAAACTCCAAAATTGGCAATTTTTAGTTACCATTTTTAGAGTCCTTATACATAACCAAATCCAGGTTAACTTCAGATCTAATCATATATGTAACACCCTACCATTTTGCACTTTTAATTTCTCCTGTACCAGCATGCTTAGCTGGCATGCAGTCGTCGAACCGACAACTTTCTTGAACATGACTTAAAGCAGTGACCTTAAATTATTTTTTGACTAGAAAATACATATAAATCTACTGTACATGTCTAAAGTCAACTCTGGAAGTTTCTGCATAGAAATTTTTACATCCAAAATTTACTCTGAAAATGCCTATTCTTGAAATTTTTTGTTTCGGAATGTAAATGTACATTACTAATGGAAATGGTAAATTGAAACTTGCCTAGCATGTAACAATTCTTGAATGCTAATTGTAAAAACACTCCATCTTGCACTTGGTGTTTGAATTAACTAATTTTTCCTGCTTAGTTAACAGTGTATGGTGATGTGCCATCCTACACCTGATTTTCTCTTAAAATCACTTTATAAATCTTATAAGACAGCTTTTTTCCTTAGAGTTTTTAGAACTTGGACTTTAGTAATGGGTGAGTTGGCATAGCATTACTGAGTTACAGTTCACTAGTACATGTACAAAAACATATGTACATTCATATAATTACTTTTAAAATATTAAAAAACTACTTGTTCCTTTTGATATTATGGAGAGAAACATCATTGAATATTCTCACATATGTGATGCGTCGGCCACCTTTGTCGCCGACCTGATGGATGGACAGAACCGTCCCTGTTCCGGGCAGCCACTAATTAGTGTGACTCGGCTGTTGTACCAGGAGATGTTGAATGATGATGTTGGATTCAATGTCAAGTCCTGGTTCCGTCTGTTAAATCTTGAAGATGTATAGGTGATGATTAGGCTAATCCCAATTTTTTTTATTTTACTGAGTCTGGACAGCCTCTTCTTTTTTTCTTGAAAATTAATAAGAAAACTGTTAAATGTAAGCTTTTTTGAATTGATTTCTCATGATGACGCAAATGGTATTCAAATATTGTAGCCCACTGCGAACAAAACAAGCTATGTTGACAAAACAAACAAGAGATAACAAAAAAATTTGAAATACATTACAAGGCTGGCTCTCAAAGTTCTGCTTATATTGATTTTAGAGTGTCTGCCCAAGAATTTTGTTTCAGTAATACCATGAAACTCTAAGATGCGGTTACATCTTAGACGGAAACTGAGAAGTATCCTCTGAGGGTTAAACTAAACAGACTAACTCCATCCACTGTATCTTACTTGATGCAGACTATGGCTATCCTATAGATATATTTTTACACGAAGCAAAAATTGAAATTAAAAATAACCTGGGACTTACAAGCGCCCCATCTCTTAACGAATATGCTCTCTAGGCTTCACTGCCCCTCTCCAATACTCGCCTACGTACCTCAGACGTCCACTCACTCCTGCCATGACTCCTCGACTCATAACACTACACTCAGCCGGTCATCCCTCTACCACTGTGAACAAGCTCCGACTGATATCGTCCTGGGCGGACACTCTGACTTATTCTCCAACGTGGCTGAGTGATACAAAGGGATCCAGAATGCTCACAAAACCCATGAGTAAATTTCGAAGTCTTTAAATTTTGGTATAGTATTTCTCTTCATGTAAATAAATTACATTTCACCACAATAGAGATGGACAATACACATAATTTTAGGTAACTGGGGAAACATTCATCTGCTGAATGGACACATAGTTCTGTGGCACAATATCATCCCAGTGCTCAGTTGCACACGACGCTACCACTCACGATGGGACCAACAAGGAGCTTGCTGACCAGGCTGCATGCCTGCACGCCCCTCTACGTGCCTCCCTCGAGCTTGAACTTTGACCTGCCAGATAAATCACATCCAAGAAGAGACCACCTCATCGCCGAAGTGAAATTTCAAATATCATAAATGAAGCAAATTACAAGAAAAAGTTATTTAGAAAAGTTGCTTAAAATTTTATTCTCTTTAAATGAATCCGAACACAATATAAAACAAATAAAATTGAACCGTAAAAATTATTACTTCCAAACTCTCATTTGCAGTTAAATTGAAAGTTTTATTAAGAGTATCCCCATTTAATATGTTGGATCCTGCAGTATAAATCCTCACATTTGATTAATTTGGAATAATGAATTAGTTACCCAAATATATTATCACTCAAATATTTCTATAAAAAAAGTTAGAAACATTGAAAAATTACCATATTCTATAAACCAAACCGTAGAGCTGCATGACAAAGCCCGTCACAATATATTCAATTCTCTTGATTCCGTGGTTGATGACTGACCAAGTTTGAGAAATGAGTTTGTTTTTATGAAATTTTCTTTATATGTGATGAATTAATTTTGCTCTATGGAATGTACTGTAAATACTATTTATTTTAGCACAAAATTATTAAGATAACATGTAGCGTGTGAAAAAGTGAAATTGTTTTCCACCTTCCTGTTAATCGATCAGAATAGTCTAATAACTTTCATAAATAAAAAAAAAATTAATGTAAATTATTTGTTTATTTTATTGAAATAAAGATAATGCACAGTGCAAAACAGTAAATGGCACAAAAAATTAGGAAATTTGAAATTTCATTTGATCATAAAAACGTATGGTAAAACCCCACCCATGATTTCAAAAAAAATATTTTAAGGAAAATATGCGTGTAGGTTTTAATAAACACTGAACAATTAAGAAAAAAATGTGCTAAGAATATTACAAATTGATAAACTAGACTGAAACCTACCTCTGAAACAGTTGTTCAGGCTGATGGCTAAAAGAGAATTGGCGATAAGTTTAGTCTGCAAATAGCTACGGAGGTATCATGGTGACACTGAGGAGTCTCCCTAGTTTTTTGATGGAGTTGGTATTATTTATTAATGGATTTGTGCCCTTGTCCTGGGTCAGGGTTTTTCTCTTGGTTATGGCATTAAATGCCTTTTATTGTGTATGGATTGCTAGTCGGCTTCGGCCGTTTTTTTTCTTTCCGAGAGGTTTAGCCCCGGTTGACGGTGCTACAGCCTTCTCTTGCCTGCCGGACCTGCCACTCCACTGGCCATGGAGGGGAGGGCCTGGGGGTGAGGGAGGTGTGGTTCCGCCGGCTGGTGGCAGGGGAGCTGGAGATAGGAGGCGGGGCGGGGGGAGCAAGCTGCAGTGTGGCGGCGAGTGCCGAGGAGACGGCACTCTCAGGTCAAACTTCGAGCAAGCATGATCCACCGCTCCGAGTGGAGCATAAGAGTGTTTGGCAACATAGGTATTTGCATGCCCAGTTGGTTGACTGGCTTAGCTGAGTATTTGTTGGATGTGTTCCTCGCGCTGCATGGTAAGTGGGCGGCAGTGTGTTCGGGCCCGTTAAATTCTTGGGTAGCAAGCCCTGTCGTTGCGAACTATATTTTCCTGATTTTCGCCAAATTGTATTTCAGAGTAACCAGAGTAAAGAGTGTTCCGGTATAATATTCGTGTGCCTGGGTAAAGGCGCTTAGGATAACTCGTTGGAAGGTCTTTTGAACACACCGAGGCGTGAAGGAGGAATTCTGTGAGCGATTGTAGTGATGGGATTCCGCTATCGTTCTTAATGACTGCTTGTTGCGAATGAGTCATATAAGAGTTAAAAGGAAAACACTGTGTGTTGATTTGTAATGCACTTACTTAAAAGAGTAGAATATTTGTTTGTAAACACCTTAATGAACTAAAATGAGATGTACTAATTACCGGAATTTGCTTTGTGTTACCGTCCTTGTGAATTTGTATAAAAATTCTGTTGCAAAATTATGTTCAGTGAATTTGAAGTGGTAATACATACCTTATTTAAATTAGAAAAGTATTTCCTTTCTTTGATCAAAAATGTTTGTTTGTTCACTCACTAACCTGTTTTAAGCATTTGTTAGTAGACTTGGTAGAGACTTGTCACACCTTTGGAATTTGTTTCGAGTGCCTCTAGTAAGGCTTCTGGGGAGCTGGATAGTATAGGCCATCGGCCTTTGGGATTTGTTGTTTCCAAAACGGCCCAACAGAAGAGTACCATATGATACAACCTTGATCTTACTGAATGCTGTGATTTCACGAATTAATTCTTCGGAACAAGTAATAAATTCTGAAATAAATTGGGGGGGGATCTTGGCAATAATATAAAAAATCGTAACCGAAAGTGGTGAGAGCCCTGCAACCCTCAAACAAAAGCTCCGAACTAAGGCACTGGTAACTGGCTCGTTAATGCATAACCAAATCTCAACCCCTAAGTATCAATATTAGGTAATCATAAAACATAGCACCATAATACCCTATACTCCCACATCTCTTCAGTTTGAATTTTTTTGCCGCATCCTAGTTTGCTCCCTGGCTGCAAGGCAACCAACCACGCTTCCACTGTCACCATTATTCAATGTGCTTCAACTTGCCACCTGACGAAGTTGGCTTAAGTTAGTGAAACGTCGCACAGCCGCGTTCTTGTGCAACAGTGTGTTTGTTCAGTCTTATGTGTGTTACTATCAAGAAGTACCAGCCTATAAGTACCTCAACCCTCTGTCAATTTATTACTGGTTAACTTAGCGATTTAAGCCTTCTTCACTTTCATAAATCATAAAGAAAAATTAATGTTATGAATCTTGTTATATTTATTGTCCGATTTGAGTATTCAAATGAACAGGTTTTTGTTACCGTAATGCATGCTGCCTGTAGTAGTGACCTGTCACTTATGGCCGGGCTGTCCTATTTCTGTTGTTTTTGGGGTAGCTATTTTTTAAGCTTTAAGGTGAGACATACGGGACGGTTTACAAAGACTGTCGCAGAGGCACCATCAAGAGAATTGAAGGGGAGTAAAGGAACTGGAAAACATGTTGTCGGAGCTACCCCCACTAAATACTGTTCTGAGCGAGTGGAGGAGGACGGGGCAATAGTTTACCCAAACCGATCTTCGCAACAGAAAATAATGAGGGGCTGATCGTTTGACACAGAGCCATCTCCAAACACACAGTGACCTTCGACGCACTCTCGCTATGAATGGCCTGTGCGTGGAGTGATACTGACAATGTCTGCAGACAATACTGGAAAGGAAAGGGTATAGTAACATGAACATTGCGTACATAAGCCATGATAATATTATAATGAAGAGAACTTCAGCTAAAAATACTGACGTATGCAGAAAAAATTCTGACTGGAGTATAAATACATATACAGTATTTAGAACTCTCGATATAATTAGCTGATTAACATTTTTGGTTGAAATATAAAGTAATTTAGAAAGGAACATTTTATTTCATATTTTTAACATGTATTTACTACAAATGATACAAAATGTGGCAAAGGTCAGTGTGAAATGCATAAAATCGTTCAACCAGTAATTTTAATGCTATTTTTCTTTCAAATAAGCAAAATTATTATGATTATGAATTCATATAGTTTACATAAATAAAGCAAATAACAATAACCAATCATGTACAATATCTGAAAAACACTGTTAAATTATCACATTTTATCTGACAACCTGTAACCATGAAGACTGATCTAAACAGAAATTGGGAAGAAGATACACAAAAACTTAAAGAAATGGGTATACATTTTGTTTACGGAGCACATTAGTAAAGTATGAAATTGGTTTAAAAGTTGTTTTTATTGCCTTCGGTGTTCCTGAAGTTGCTCATTGCTTCCGAGCAGTCTACATATACTCTGAATTTCTTATAGCCATTGAACATGTGCGCCTAAGATCTAATACCTTGCCTATCCGTACACCATGTATACAATATAATGCCCCTGCACATGAAACATGAAAGAGTGAGTGAGTTTGAAATTTTGGTCAGCGCTCAACATAGAGGTCTTCTGCGCGGGTGAGGGGTGACATGAGGTAATGGGAGATCCCGAGAAAACCCACCAACCAGTGGCATTGTCCGGCACGATTCCCACAAGCGAAAATCCGGAGACCGACCCTGCCAGGGAACTGAACCTGGATCGCCTTGGTGGAAGGCGAATGATCTGGCCATTCGGCCACCGTGGCCCCTGCACGTGAAAGAAGACAGTTATTTTTTGCTGAGCACAATTTTTCCATCTAGGCACTTAAATTATTTTATCATTCCGTGAGTTTTTGATTTTTCCAGATGTAAGTCTGCTGCAGAAAACTTGCACATGGAATAGCTTCCAAAATGTCTGATTTTTCATCGGCAAAGAGACCACATGGACTAATAATTACTCTGAAAATCTTCATGTGCTGCTTTCTTTTTTTTCTTGTCTATACTTGATGGTTTCATTTTGTAGAGATTTCCCGTACAAAATAATTGTCATTAGCAAGTCACATTCTGTTGTTTTGCTGCGTTTGCAAACTGGTCCATAATGTGAAGCAGTAAGTAGTTTTCTGCATTCTTGCAACCACATGCCACTTTGAAGTAGTACTTTCATTATTTCTAAAGTTCTTCTTTGTTCTTCACTTCTTAAAGAATCAAGAAATATTAAGAATTCTCATACTCTTCAGCGTCCATGTCTTGTCGTGCATTTGATCCTTGAAACTTATCCTTGCCACAGAAACCTAAAAACAACGTCTTGGAGCATTTCTTCTGTAATTATCATGAATGTCTCTTTAGATCTGTCATGCCGTTGCTTTTTAATAGTGTAGTGTACTGTTCCTGTGCTACTGCAGCAGAATTTTTGTTTCCAGCCGGATGTATTGTACAATCAAGCAGAAATTTTGTCCGTGCAGTATGTACTATTATTTATTTTAGTATTTCACACCTTTCCATTTCAAGTCTTGAGATAGTACGTGTGGAATTTCAGTTTATAAAATAAAGCTGTATTTTGCAGTGCATATTTTTTTATTGCAACAAATCTCTGGTGTTTTGATTGTTTTTGTGAACATCATAAACATTGCAGCAAATAAAAACACATCTCATCGTAGAGCACCTTGAAAGTTTTTGTTGATATAATGTGTTAATTTTTCGTAATAGCAGTTTGATCTGAATAAAATTGCAACTGAGGATCTTACTTGCACACAGATATTTATAACATTTCTGCCAACTAAACCACAGACAAATTAATGGAGCTGTAATTCCAAAATGTGAAAATTATCGTAACCGTGGAATTGTTTTCGATCAAAATCTCTCTTGGAACAAACATTTCTCCTCTCTCCTTCAAACTGGCTACTACAAACATAAGCATATTAATAAATTCGAACAAATTCTTCCACCTTCTCTGAAACTCAAGCTTTGTGATAGTACAGTATTGTTTTATCCTACTTCAACTACTGCTCCAGCCTTTTCTGTAGCATAGACAACTCTTTGATATACAGGATCCAAAAACTTCAGAATGCACTCATAAGGTATGTTTATAATCTGAAACGAAGGGACCACATCACAGAACCTTTAATTAAAATCAGCTCGCTGAACATAGAAAACAGACAACAAATTTACGTTACCACACAACTCAAATCAATTCTCCACAATAACACTCCAAACTTCTTAATACTATTTAAACTACTACAGCCAAACTCTATCCGTTCGTACACCACCAGACATAAAATGAACTCTCAAATACCACGTCACAACAGTACAGCATTTAAGCGATCATTCAGCTACATGGCCAGTCATGTCTGGAACAAGTTACCCACCAACTTAAAAAAAAAAAAAAATAGATCATTAAGTGTATTTAAAAAAAATATATAAAAAGCTCCTACTAACAAGTCAAAACCAAAACAAAAAAATCAAAGGAATAAAACAATTATGTAAAAATGACAGGAGACTAATTCAGCATATGTAACATTTTTCACTATTTGTAAACTCTTCAATATTTTTTTGTGAAGCAGACATTTTAATTTTCTTTATTAATAACTTCTGTAATTTAGCACGTAAGTTTTTTAATGTATCTTATTGCTTGTTTTAATTATTGTGTTTTTATTACTGTATGTAGTCTACAATATGCATGACGTATTGTAAAATGGCAGTGGTACTGAATTTTGCTCGTGTTAAAATAAATAAGTAAACACGCAGTATTTATTAAATGTAATTTTTATTCCGAGTACATAGAAGAATTGGTGGGAGAAATTGAGTTACGTGTTAATTGCGTGACAATATTGTGTAGAATATAATGTTGTCACCATCATGACAAAGGAAATATTGTATCTCATGGCATTAAAAAATATTGCAGAGTTAACAGTAACTTATTAAGGATGCAGTTTTACACAAATAAATTACAGTTTACTTCATATAAGTTTTCAGCTGAATGGCATGGTGTTGGGTACACCTTAAATAATAACAAGGTAATAAAATGCTAATAGTTCACTCAGCATTTCATATATTTATATTCTGTGAAAATTGAAATTATGTATTCATATTTTGTCATTATATACTACAGTATTTCTAATTACACTATTTGAATGTTTTCTCATCAACAACTTAGCATTGTTACAGTACTTTTTTTTCTTTTCCAAATGCTTTGAAAAGTATCAGTTTGTGCCAATTATATTTTTTTTAAGTAAATTATTTTTGGACATACGTTTTTCTTTACTGTGCAAGATAGTTTTACTCTTACTTTTTTTTTGTCCAGAAAGTCATCTATTGCAGATCCATTGAAATAAGTTTTTCAGTTTTTAACAAATAGTAAATTTGTTAGGAAATCTAATTAACACAAACGTTACAAAGATAGTAATGTACTGTATATGTATTTCATTCGTAATTGTGACATCTGCAGAAGTACACAATTCATTTTGTTGTTGTGTGTAATTTTGTTGCTTCACTTGCTACAGTGTAATTTAAAGCAACAACCATATTTGCTGTAAAATAATGCTCCTCAATTTTTCCACAACAGTTAAGCCTTGTGTCCACGTACATGGAATTTTGTGGAAAATGGCGGGCTGTTGTCCCCTCGCTGGACATAAGCATGGAACCTGTCTGTCAGGATCAGTCGACGTGCAGTGTCGTGGTATGCCTGACGACACATCTAGTCTCAGTTTTTTGTTCGAGTGTGCTGCATGCCATCACGTGTCATTTTGCTGTGCATACTCCTGCACTGCTTCGTGTCCAATTAGCGTGTGATGTGCACAGACCAATTATGGGATTGTTTTCAAGTTAAAGTTATTGTCGTTAAAATGTACATGAACGTATTGTTTCAGTTTTACATTATATTAAGGGTGGTATACACATGGCCAAACTTAGATTTTTCAGTTTACTATACCAGGTGTGCATTCAGCAACAGATTCGTATTTGAAAGTGAATCCTACCTCACCTGCTAACATAAGCACCAAAAAAGTTGTTACGAAATTTGTCCTGTGTTAGTATATCCAATTACATAAAATTCACAATTGTTCTTCATGAATACTTTTTGTGTACATTTCTAAATTGCTAATCTTGGTTTAGTTTAAAGAGACTACTGTATGTATAAAACATTTTTTTTGTCGCAATTATAAAAATTTATACTTTTAAAAATTACAGTAACTACAGTGTTACCCTTTCATACTAGGATACAATAAGTACGGTATTATAAAATATCTTGTATACTGTACTTATTAATTTTGCAACCAGTATTAATAGAAGGCCATGGATCAGACTCTTTGAAACATGTAAAATTTATATCACTATTGGAAAAAGAAATTTTCTGTAGTCATATTCAGCTAGTTTGTTGGGGAAATTTTTTTTTTTTTTTTTTTTTTTGCTTCTGTATCAGTTTAGGCAGTTTTGTTGAAATCTTTTTTGCATCTGCACATTAATGCTTTGATTTGTGATATTTTTCTACACTTTTTTATTCCAGTATTTGTTACAGTGATAAGTAACATTTTATGAAATCATGTATAATATCTTAAGGTTGATCCTGCAATATTTACTTTCTTGAATTTAATTGAAGAAAATGGCAAGACGATTTTTAAACAATTTTTTTCAGAAAGTATATTTATTTAGTAACTGCTGATTTGACGGTAGTGGTGAGGAGAGGGAAGGAGATTAAAAGATACTATCGTGAAAAGCATGTAGTACGTATAAGTGAATGCCTTGGAAGTGATTGTAGCATGTGACTTTTTTGACTGGTGTGTATATTGTAAGTCAGATTGCAGACATACTAGTCGCAGTGACTGTAGTGTGGTGGTATGTTTGTGGCAGCCGGTGACGGAGGGATACCAGTACAGCCAGCTGAGCCCGTCACGGTCGCCCAGTGGTCCGACCTACACCCAGCTGAGTGGCGGGGCCCGGGCCGCCGCCTACCATGCTCCCACCTCGGCCCCAGGGAATGCTGGTGAGTCTTTCTTCAGCTTCTGGATTAATCTCATAGCAGCATCTCGACACATATTTCACATATCCTTCACATTCATTCAAATAACCTTGGTCTAAAGTTGATCTAGAATAGTAATACAGTAGCAGCGATTCTAAAACTCTTTATGACCATGTCCACCTTGATCACTACAAATAATTTTACAGCCATCCCAGTTTTCAAAATCTTAATTTGACATATAAATACTGTAGTCAATCTGGCATTGTGCAGTATTTATGTTATGTTTTACACACAGTTTAACTAATAAAATAGTTATTTTTTTCCCAGTATAATTGACAGGAAGAGGCCGCTAGGCTATCAGTACGTACGAAAGATAGAAGCACAAGTACTTATGTGTTGGTTCTTGACAGATACACACAAAAATACATAGGCTGACACAAAATTGCGGAAGCGCGTATTGCGACGTTTTGCTGCATAGAGCAGCTTCCTCGGGCGAAGAGACATGGCTGACTGCAGTGTGGCTGCAGATGCACAGATGCTGATGCACCTAGCGGCCAACCAAAGACCTTCAAACAGCAAGCCATCCACTGCTTTTCTGGTGGAAGTAGCCAGACTAACACTCAGCAACAACAGCTTCTGTTTCGAAGACGAACACTACCTCCAGATCAAGGGTACAGCCATGGGCACCTGCATGGTCTCCTGTGCCAACCTGTTACATGGGCAGACTAGAGGACAACTTCCTCAGTCACCAGCCCAACCTACCATACTGCTGGATGACATACTTAGATAAAATCTTTATGATATTGACCTGAACAGAAGATCAGCTAATCCTCTTCCTAAACAGCTTGAAAACCCACAGTTCACTTAACTTCACCTGGTCATTCTCCAAGACACTGCAGTTTTCCTGAATGTTGAGCCGGTACTACATAACAGCATCATTCATACCTCTGTACACTCAAAACCAACGATCAACCTTCAATACGTTCATTTCAACAGCTATCATCCTTACCATGCCAAAAAGTCACTACCTTACAGCCTTGCCATTAGAGCCAATCACATATGTTCTACTTTCAGTGACCTTAACAAACAGTGCCAACAGATAGCCAAAGCTTTCACAGACGGAGGTTACCCTGAACCACTGGTCCAAAAACAAATCCAACAAGCCACCTCCAATTCCAGCAACAATACCAAAGCCAAAATTGCTGACATGCCCTTGGTGGTACTATATCATAAGGCTTAGGCAAACTCCAACCCATTATTAACTCAGGCTACAAAATCTTGTCCTCCTCATCACAAACCCAAAACATTCTTTCCAAACCACCTAGGTTGGTTTTCAGACGACCACCCAACCTCCGCAAGAAACTAGTATGCCCCAAACTCCCACCTTCTACAGCTACAGACACTACAACTATTCTCTAAGGTTCCCATCCTTTCAATAGTCCATGTTGTGGCTCACGTGCCATACACCAGCCTTCTACATTGTTCAACAGCAGGCTAACTAATCACACTTGCCCCATCCAAGGCAGTTACTGCTGTGCTTTAAAAAACTTTATGTTCAGGCAGAGAATGAATGGCCGCAGAGCAGACACCAGACACACCATAGCAGGTAAAGATACCAACCCACAGGAAAAACCAGTTGCTGCTGCCCATGCAGCCCACCATAACAAGTACTTTGGCTCGTGCTACAGCACTAAAGTGGTGAGAGCCCTGCCACCTACAACCAACTGTTCTGAACCCAGATGATAGGAACTACCGTAATTACGCGCATAATTTGCGCCATCGCGTAATTTGCGCACCCTAACTTTTTGCCATAATTTAATGAATTTAAAAAAATCCGCATAATTTGCGCGGCAGGTTTTTCGTGTGGCGGGAGATGAAATATGTGCGGCGCTCGCTCAGTGTAATTCAGTTCCGCTGCATTCTCGTCAAAACATGTGCGTTGTCACGCTAGACCTACCTGGCAAGCGGACGAGGTAGTCACTGTAGATGTACTGGTGGTGAGTCACTGCGCTGTTGCCAGCTCACTGCGCAGTACACAGGTGCCAGTTCTATGAGATGCGCTGCACTACAGCTTGACTAACCATCGAGTGGCGCCGGCGAGTGGAATTTTAACGTGGTTTACGCAATGTTAATGGCAAATTAAACCCTAAATAAATTACCGTATTTACCCAGGTAACACCCGCCCCCGTCTAAGACCCGCACCACACTATTTCAACATGCTCTCAAGGAAAAATTTTTTTTTTACAATATTTAGTTCCAATTTAACTGCTATTTGCATAAAACTGTAATTAAATAAAATGAAACATGAATTAAATGAAAGATGTAGACATTTTATTATTTTATTAAGAAGAAAATGATGCCCCACACGTAAATATTGCTCAGCTCCGACGATGTGTCACTGTCAGTAAATAACAATCAAACAATGGCGAGTAGGCGGCGATCTGAACTCTGTCTGTAGAAAGCAGTCTGTGACTATATAAAGAGCGCGCTGAGGACTACTAAGTTTTTTCCCACAACATTTAGTGCCAATCCAATTTCCCTTTGAATATAAACGTAATTATATTAAATATTAATTGAATTAAAAATGTAGAGCCCCACGTATCAAAATAATGGCGTGCCGAACCAGCAGCAAGATGAATGCTCCACTCCGCGGTATCGTATTCGTATACTGCACTCTGTCGGTTGCAGTCTGCAACTAAACAGCGCGCTGTACAGTGGCTCGTTCTGGCGGAACAACGAAACACTACTACTCCATCTAGTTGTCCGCGCTTGCACACGCCGCGCTGTGAGTGCCTAGATCCTCAGTCCTCACTCACCAGTCCGGCCGAGTCTGAAGAAGAAGGATCTAGGCGC
>PNEQ01000730.1:46894-67250 GCA_003012365.1 Medauroidea extradentata | reverse complement strand
TCGTACGTTTAAGGCAACTCTACAGACACCCGTGTTCAGAAAATCGCGATAATATTATCTCGATTTTCTTGGAGGAAGATAATTCGTGGTGAAACACAAGCTACTTTATCGAGATTAAAATGGAAGATTAACTTGTAATCTCGATAATGTAATCGCGATTTTCTACAAAGTTAATCTTGCGTGGTGAAACCGGCCCTAAGGGCAGTATCTATAGACCTCCATAGAGAAAGCATTGATGAGCAGTTAGTTGTCATTCGAAAGAGGTTTATAATATCGGCCCTAAGTCTTGCAATGCGGTAACAATAGGACATAGAGAAAGGAAGTATTTTGAGTTGGTCTCCGTGTAAACGGTACTGTTAATGTTTAAATAAGCACTATTATGTTAGAAATTTGAGTTTAGTGTTACTAGCTCTGAAATCTTGTGACTTTTGTTGTGTAACGAACCGACTGACACAATGCTGTCATGAGGTGGAAGGTGATAGTGAATATACTGGTGATGGGCACCTCTCAGCTACTTGCCTGTCTGAGTCGGCCGGGAGCATGTGACTGTGCACGAGCACACTAATTAAAGTTTCTCCTGAAGGGAGAAGAAAGCAGAAATTAAGTTTATGTCTGGAAAATGTTGCAAAGTTGCAGTAACTCACAACCACGTGGGTTACAAAACCAATTGCCTAAGTTGGCTGCTAAATCTTAAATTTGCACACCGGTCAAAACAGCAAATAAGCACTGCTGACCAACTGACGGCGTGTGCGAAGGAAGGAGAGTTATATAAAAAAAAAAGTTCCGGAGTAGATTAGGCTAGCAGAAAGACTATGATCAGTTAAGCAAAAGTAGGTAGCTTCTTAGCATAAACACAACCGGCCATACTGATCGCTGAAGAACTACTGGGGCGAGCGTTGCATGACGCACGTGTGGGCAGCGCTAGCATTGCGTAGTGACCAAATTCAAATTATTAATTAAAACACAGTTTTCTTAATGAGATTAGCATATGTAGGCCAAGGCTTTGTGTGTGAAGCGCATAAACAATTACACTATCACTTAAATATTCCATTCTTATACATTCACGGTAATCACTTGGATAACCTTTAGTTCAAAGGGTTGCCACCCTGATGTTTACATTACTGCACCTGCACATCTCCCGTGAAAACAACAGACACGTAACCCTTGTCATGGCAGTGAATTGGCCCTGGCTGTTAACTGCTTAGTTCTTATGTCCATGCAGGCAGCCAAAGCAAATAGAAGAGGGGCAGCAGAGCCCTGTGTTCTGGTTCTCTTTCTGACCTTCCGCTCCTACTGAACCTCTCTAGGCATGATCGCGCGTCAGAATTTGGCTAGGGCCAGAAGATATGACAAACACAATTACTGTACTCACAGGGGTGTACTTCAACTCACCCAAAGCTGGACTAACACAGTTTTCATTCTGAGGCATGATTGCTGTTTTTCACTTACCTGGCAGCACCTGAAGAAATTAGCTAAAACATAGTAACTAACAATTGGTGGCAGGATGGAAGAATATGGTTAAAATTCTTGTCTTAGTTAAGCAAGTCCAGTGCCTTCCTGAGTTTTCTAAATGCATGTGTCATAAGTGACACAAATTTAATGTAAACATTAATGTATAGTTATGTTTACTTTACCAGTATCTTAACAGGGCATTTGCGAGAAATAGCCGATTACAATTAACTGAGTGGCTCCTAACAGTTATGATTTAGAAACTAAGGGAGGTGAATTGTGTGTATGAAGCAGCACAGGACCGCAAGTGCAGGCACAACTGGAAATCCCTAAAAAACCAGCGACCAACTACATTGTCTGGGAACAAAACGTGGATTGCCTTTGTGAGAGTTAAGTGATCTGACTGACCTCTTACTGCCACTGCCTCTACAGTTAACTGTGTTGGGTCTGAAACGTGCAGAGGTTAACTTGATAACAGTTTTCTTTAACATTAATGCTGGCAATTCAGTATTTATAACAAAATAATTCAGTGATTAAGAATGTTGATAAAGATTTCATTATGAAACACTTCATAGGACAAATTAGTTACTGGTGCATGCGAGTTTCATACAATGAGGTACTGTAGTCAGGGAATTTTTTTTGTTAACAGTTAAGTATAACCTGAAAAAGTCAGATAACTTGTTACCAATTCTTCTATGGTACCTAGCAATATATTTGTAACAAATAATTTTTGTAACTCCTCTGTGAGTACTTGTATTTGTGTTTAGTTATAAATACATAGGGGTCTATT
Organism: Medauroidea extradentata; assembly: GCA_003012365.1. Classification (NCBI taxonomy): domain Eukaryota; kingdom Metazoa; phylum Arthropoda; class Insecta; order Phasmatodea; family Phasmatidae; genus Medauroidea; species Medauroidea extradentata. Next base: position 65,011 of record PNEQ01000730.1, on the reverse strand, counting down.
TACACTGTTATAAATATTGACTTTCACGTGCTAATTGGTCAGCTACTTCTTTCTTTCTGGGCCAGTCTTGCACCATGTTATTATTGTGATGTAATATAGGAGGTGATAACATCTCTGCATCGTATTATTAGTACCCGAGGGTTCTCTGTTTTGAAGCTAAAGCCAAACATACTAGTTTGGTTTTTTAGGTTTGTTGAAATTTATATATTCTTTTTTTTTTTTATTTATTATTATTACAGTAGGAACCTGTTATAGTGTTCCCACTTATAATGTTTTCCTGGCTATAATGCTACCTTTATTTGATCCCTAAAACTGCTTTATAATAGTATACTACCCTCTTATAATGTTTTCCCGCTTATAATGTAAACATTTTTTGAGTCCATTCAGAAACATTATAACAGGGTTCTACTGTATTTCTGTTGCTATTCGGATGTTTCTTACTTGCATGACATAGCTTATTTCAGCCCTGCTTGTAATGTTATTGTGTTAATTGTGAAAATACCTGAACCATTTATTTATTTATTAAAAAAAAAGAATCATACAGCAGCTTGAATTCAGTGACACATGCATTTGTTAATATTGTGGATGCTGTGGATTATGCAAACAAGAATCATGTACACTACCGTACTTTAAGTTAATGAAGAGAAAGTGAACGTTTCTGATTGATAGGTTGAGCCGTACACTACTCAGACGACTCACCGAGGCCCACAGCCTTCATTGCAACACTCCCTTAATGCTTAGCCAAAACCACAACTCGTGTATTACGTAGGGCAAGACTCATACATATCAGCTAATATATGCTTATAGCGATTAGTGACAACACGTTATTTTGTATCATTCTTGAGCAAGAAAAGGAAAATCCAGTAATTTTAAGAATGTTCTATTCACAAACTCAACAAACTTTACAAACTCTTTATACTGTTCATGAATTACAACACAAACAATGCACCAAATTACATCTCTAAAATCATCAAGAAAATAAGGTGAGGACCGCTCAAGGTAACACAGATTCTTTACTGTTCATCCACATATTTTAAGCAGTCAGAATTTTAATGTATAAGCAAATGAGCATGCAAATATTCAGTGGTGGTGGTCTGTCTAGACTGACTCCCATTTGTCTGTTTTCTGAATAGCTACAGTAATTGTACAGTGGTTCAGAAGCACTTAAAAAGAACTAAATGACGTAAGTGTGCAGCATTTTTTAGCCAACATGCTATGCAAGTTTTTTTAGGTAACTACAGAAACATATATTAGATTGTTGATTTTGAAATTAGTTTGGAGAACAGTTATAAGTGCAAATTATCCAGCAAAGTGATGTGATACAGAACATGAATTTATGAGCAAACTGTATGTGTCATGGTATTCTGTCCAAAATGTAAGTTTTGGACAAAAGAACAGATAGAAAATTGTAGATGATGGGCATGATATTTGCTAGAAGTACAATGGCTTTTACAAGGAGACCCAAGTTGAAGGATTAATTAATACGGGAAAGAGTTCATGGCCAGGGAATCGGTGGGATTATAGAGGAAGAACAAATGAAATGGTATGGGCACATTGCAGAATAAATAGTAAGAAGAAGCCAATAACAATTCTGAAATTGAGGTGAAGTGGAAGAAGACCAAGGAAGTGATGAAAGGAGCAGGTGAAGTACGGAGTGATACAGAGAGAACTGGGTGAGAGTGAAAGAGGAAGGCGGGTGGGAAGACAGATGACGATGGAGGTGTTTCACAAGGCTTACACAGCCATAGTCTGGAAACTGCTTCGGATGATGATGCCTTTGTCTTGGTTAATTTGATGGGTACCCTAGTACAATACTTAGTTACTGCACACAACACATACATTTCCTAGATCTTATAGTTAATTGTTAGTCACCATGCATTATATTGCTAAGAACAAACTGTCTGTAAATGCAAAAAATTGTTATCTCTCCCTGGCATTATTTAAGTTAAAAAACAATCTTCACTTTTTAGTGTATGTTCTAGCTTGTTGCATTTCCAGTTGTTTGGTAAATTAAACCACTGCAGTCAGAGTTTGTAGATCAAGTTACAGTCATGCTGCACTTCCTAAACTTGGATTTTCGTGTATCAGAATTTGTCAAGCCGAAGATGTGAGAAATGAACTGAAGTGAGCTCTGTAGTTCCACCAGCCCAGCTTTTACGGATTATACTGCTATGTACTTGGAGTAGTCATTTATCTGACCTGATAAACTAACTGTACGTCTTTCGTGCAAAATCTGGGTATGTTTATTCTCACATGCAACAAGTTTCTGTGCATGATACACATAACATTCTAGCTGTATGACTTTGTAATTTCTCTGTGCAGTTGTCTAGTCCAAACAATTAGTGTAACTTTTCCCATCACTTTCATCCAGACTGCTCCTGGGTGACCTTAGCATTTGGGATATTAATTTTCTGATTTTTGTATTTCTTTATACACATTTGAACCAAATTAATATTCTGACAAACTGGAGTGAGTGAGATATTTTGGTCAGCACTCAACATCGAGGTCTTTAGCGCTGGTGAAGTGTGACATGAGGTGAGTATGGAGCAGCGCTGGAATGAAGGGGCGTGGGAAATGGGAGATCTCCAAGAAAACCCGCCGACCAGCGGCGTTGTCCGGCACGATTCCCATATGCGAAAATCCGGGGACCCCGCTGGGAATTGAACCCAGATCACCTTGTTGGGAGGCGAATAGTCTGACCATTCGGCCACCGCGGCCCCTGACAAACTGGAATTTTGGGTACTGTTTACAAACAGTAATAAGAGTATTATATGTCAGTTAATTTTATATGTGAATATAGGGTGAACTCTAGGAATGGCTTCAAAAGAGCATTAGAGAAAGCATTATAAAAATAGACAGGTAGATTTTTTTTACAGTGACTGTACTATACAAGACATTTGCAATATGTGTATAATGCAAACATTTTGTGGTTTGTGTTAAACATAGTGAGCAAAAATTTGTTTGAAGTATGTCAGTGCATGCACATACACAATACTTAGTTATTATTGTATTGTGAAAACGTTTTAGTCCATGAGGAATGATATATAATTGTAAAAACATACTGACTATAACATAGATAGGTTATACCTGCGATGGCACCAGCTGTGACGTAGTGAAGCATCCACAGTGGGAATAGTAACCTCAATAAGGCGTACAGAGTGTAAGCGATAACGGCAGCAGGCACTGGCGGGAACAGAAGACGCCCACTGTCGAAGGGCACCTGTGGGAACATGAGCATTCCAGTATCTTTGCTACACTTCAGAAGTGTGCTGTTGCAGCCACAGTCAGGGTTAACAAAACCTCAAGAAGCGAAACTGAAACTGCATCTTCAAAGTGCCAAATATTTGCATCAAAATATTTTCGAAGCTACTGTATTAGCACAATAATAAATGTAAAACAAGACTTTCTACGTTACTCTTTACCAGGTCTAGTGTTGTGACCATGCCACACCAAAGTAATGTGGCCAGTGCCTGTGGAAGTGGTCGTATATTAGAGTGGGCTGTGGTGGGACACCTCTAATTTGTGACAGCACAGGTTTTACCACATAACTTCTTGTTTAGGGGGATACTGCTTCACATTCTAATTCTACTGCCATTAGATATAATAGATTTCGTGATAATTGTGGATTCCAAAATAATTCTGAAACAGAGACATTGATGGCAGGGTATGTTGAGTTATTTATTTATGGTAATATGAAGTTTCTTAGATAGTATTACTGTATAATTATGACCATATGCTAGCATTTGAAGTCACATGGGGAATACGTTCATTCCAGTGGGAGAACACAATTTGTGACGGGAAACAACAGTCACTGGGCTGATGGTTATGTAAGGAATGACCCACATGTACCCATCAAGTCTGCAGTCACATGAAATAAGACCCTCATTTGAGACCATTGGTGATGACAAAATTATATGGTCAAGAAAACTCATTAAGGGCCAACATATGTCTCATTCCCCAAGTTGACAAAGGGTAGCACTCAGATCACCATGGAAGGGACCAAAAGGCTGATAGTCATACAAAGGAGTCGTCTCGGTGATCAATAATGGAAATTTTTGTGAATACAAAGTTACTTTAGGGACATTAATTACCTTGTTTGCTGTACACTTCTCAGAGCCACAGACTGTTTGAGCATTATATGGATTTTTGGGACTGTATTCTATTTAACAAAAAATAAAGTTAATTTTGGCAATCATAGAAAATGTAACACAGACACTGTGTATCTTTCTGCTACAACTGTGAAGACTGTACCATTTGTAGAGCTCCATAATGATAAACTGTTTCTTGCAGTAATGCAGCATATTAGAGTACTGTACAAATGAGAGTATGGTATGTAATTATTGTTTACACAATGCAGGTTGACCACAATGTTCATAAGAGAGTGTAACTCAAGCCATTGTTCATTCTGTCTACACTTTCAAGCAGTACAATGTTTTGTATGGAAGTTTACCCAGGTTAACCTGAATATTGGTATTTATTTTTGATGCACCATCTAATGGTGAATATGAATACTACTAAGTGAATAATACAAAATTTTTCAAATGTGTGGGAAAAAATGGTGGGGGGGGGGGGCATGGCTCACAAAATTGTTTAAAGTTTAAATGATGATATAATATTTATTTCATTGTATGCATACAACCTAATCAGGATAAAAAGGTAAAGGGTAAGGAAATAGGAAAGTTCATGATGGAAAACTGTTGAAATTCACCTTGATTGGAGTATCTCGTGGAAAAGCATCCCGTGCACAGTTGGTGACAGACTGAGCCCATGATTTTTCAAGATTCAAGTCAGGATGCTACTTGGAGATCAGAGCTATTGTCCGACATGAATGTCTTTGGACTTGTAGTACACATTGAAATACCCCAATTTTAATATGTTTTATACTTATATAATTTCAGTGTTCCTATTGAGCATTCGCTTTTACCTCAGATGAATTGTTTGATTACAGGATATTTAACTTAAGTATAGTCTTAAAATAGAAATGCTGGATAACTGTAAACCTATTTTAAATAATTGCTACATATAAATACAGATAATATATTACATACTACTTAATAACAAACTCTTTAAATTTTTTGCAGTTTATATATATATATATATTGGTCAGAACCAGTGCTCAGAAGGAACGAGTTCCAACGATGCATTCCTTTGATTTCGTTAATTTATTTTGCAAACACATAAGGAACGAGTTATTTACTTGAAATGTAAACAAAGTTCAGAACTTCGTTCTTAGGAACTTGAATGATAGTTTTGCGTTCATATGTTCGTTCACTTAAACAAAATATTTGTAATATTAGTTTATTTGCTATGTTTGTCATTAGTCAAACAACTAAATTATGATTTTGTACAATAAATGAAAAAATGGGTTACTGTTTAGCTATAAGGTTGGTGACAATTCCTTGCTGTTGGCTGTGTCTGTGTTGTCAGGAGGTGGCCCACGCCGTATACTGCGCATGCAAACAATTGAAGTCAGTGTATTTGTGCCCTTGTACGAACGATTATACACATGGTCGCTGTAGCTCATAAAGATAATTTCCGTCATAAGAGCGAATGTTTTTTACGTGATAGAGCACTAGAGTAAAAATTATTTGTCGAATGACAGATGTGCCATTTTTATCTTAGTCTACATTGCTCGTAGAACAAAATTTTGAAATAAAATACAACTTGACTGCTTGACACATTTCTGTGAGTACCGACATCGCCTACTGTTTGTGCATGGAAACTATTGTTGAGCTAACAGTGCTAGTTTCTGCCACTTATTAAACATTTTGTCTGCAGATTTGTTCGTTTTATTAATTGCTATTTCCAAGCAGTTGCACGTTGTCAGCGACGTACATATGCGTAAATAAACAGTACATGTAGCCGTATTTTCAGATCAGTTTCCTAGATTTATCTGTTGTTTAACCACATAATGTACACTATGCAAATATGAAACAAGGCCTTTTTACTCATGAAGCAGTAGCAGATTTACTTCCATTATATTTTATATCTTTACACCAGAATGCAACACACGTAACCATTTTTATCCTAACCATTCAAACCGTCAGTAGTATCACAGGTGCTTACGAAAAACATTTCTCAACTCAATCTACTCGACAGAATATATATTTGTAGTACACAGTTGTAATGCCATATTTGTATATTGTACTATTTTAGAAGGACATTCTGCAATCTTCTAACTTGATTTTATAAAACCATTCTGCAACAGATTTTCCAAAACGTACTACCGTTAGAATTTGTGTGTGCGGTCGAAAAAAAAAAACTTTATAAACATCTGACAACTGGATACTGTAGATCTAATCACATGACCAATACAACCGAGACTTCACTTACTACGTTTTCGTAACTGGCTTCTGAGAGTTGTTTGTGTTGAGCTACAATAATGGATTGTTCGAGCAAAACTGGCATATATACGTCGACATCAAGAAATTCCTATGCCATATCCTGTATACGCCTACCTCCATATGTGATATACAGTGTCTATCGTTCCTGTGTGTCTTGTCTATGAAACTAACAGTCGATTGTTATGTTTATGCTGGCTTGGCCTTGTGTCGGGTTTGAAAAATTTTTTATGTACATTGCGGAGAAGGGTAACAATGTTATCGTAAGTTGTGGTTTGTGCAAGCCTCTTGTTAAAACTACAAGTGCTGCCAGGAAATCGTCATCTATTTGAACTGCAATGTACATGTTAGTACCTCAAATTTTTTGTTTTCAGACTGTGTTCCAACTCATTTACCAATTGATATTTCACATTAGTGATAACCTTCAATAACTGGTCTCATACAAAGTTATCTACTTGTTCTCGAAACAGAGTGCAATTCATCATCATAATTAAGTTAAACTAAAATCCAAAAATTTGGCTATAAAAATACTTCACTCACTGAAAAAATTTTACTTTCTTTATTTTCATACCTATAAGCTAGATTAGGATATGGTTAATGCCGAACATGACTTAATGTAGCCTACAACTTTTTTTATCATAAGTTAGAATATTCACAGAGTTATGGAGACAGAATAAAATAAGCGGTAGCTAGAATTTTATATTGGGAGGACATTATTTACAAACATTTTATGTTGGAAAATAAATGTCAACAAATGTTTAAACCTATGGTGCGGCAATAGCATTTTGTTGACGTTGAACTCACTAAGAGTATCTTCTGTTACATCACCACTAGTGTTTCGTTATTAGTTTCAGCTGACCTGTATGTTTCTTTTGATTTGTGCAGTATTTTTGTAGTGATTTTAGTGTGAAATGCGAAATAATACATTAATAAAAATGGTTTTACTAAGCTGGTAAAAATTAGATGAATTTAAGAATTGATATTCAAGTAAATACCTACAACATTTTGTATATATAAATCAAATATAGAGTACATCATAATATTTATTTTATGTAGAGAACTAGTCTCACTTTGGTTGTAAACTGTCATATTTTGTGTGGCGAAGCAAAAGCAGTTGCAATATATGGAAGAAACTTCTCAGGAACTTGCAAGTTCCTGTTGATGAACTTGAACTGGAACCCATTCCTTTTTTCTAGAAAGGAACTGGAACTAGTTCTTATTTTACATGCAAGAACTTAAACTGGAACTAAAAACTATAAACTACCCCTCTCTATTAGCAATAATAATGCAGAACTGAGACGCTGGGAACTGGCCTATCAATATATCACCAAATCCGGACACCCTCCAGGCCAAAATATCAGATAATCTACTTTTCACTTTCAAACTTCCCGCCGCTCTAGTTCGCCCTCTGGCCGCTAGGTGTACTGGTTACAACCTTCACAAAGTCAGCCATATCGCTCACCGCCCGATGAAGCTGGCTTGGCCAGCGAAACGTCGCGACCGCGCATCCGCGCAAAATGCGTGTTGTCCTTAAGTGTGTGATTTGTTCCTCTACGTGCAGTACAGCTCTGTAAGTACTTGTACACTCCTATCTACATTTTATAGTAATTAAACTGGAACTAGTTACTTTTAAAAAAGGAACTTTCCAAGCCTTTGTCAAGACAGCAGCACTGATGCTGCGTCATGTCTTTGAGGTTCTGTGATACAGGTGGATCATAAACTAGATCCTTCATCTTGTTGGAAGTTTGAATCTGTGCTCTCAGTTTGTACACGAGCCATAATTGCATCACGTCGAGATGTCCCACAGATGACAGTTCTCTCCGTGAAGGAAAGGGTCCGTGAATGGTTATGTTGGACATGGCACAAAACATGTAAACTTTTGCTGAATCCTGGACGTACTTGAGAGTCACATGGTGGAGTGTCTGTTCTTAGCTGGAGGCTTGTTTTTTTCAGAACCTCAGTGACTTGTGATACAGCGTACCGCAGCTGTTCGTCTTACGTTGCCATATATGCTGGGTTGGGTGTGGGCTGAAGTGGATTGCAAATTATACGTGTACTGTGTGGTGAAGGGTAGATATGGGGGAACATTTACAAATGCTGCTAAAAAAATTGAGAGTTTGTCGTTTATTTGTTGTGTTGTTTATTTTATGTTTCACGAATGTTTATGTCTACTAATTCTTTAAAATGTTTCATATACTTTGTTTTTCTGTATAGTGTTCACTGGGTTCAACATAAAGTTGTTCTCAAAAAGGCTTTGACTGGCCTCAAACAAAACGTTATAGTCCTTAACTTAGAAAGGAACGGGACAATCTGTTGTGAGAAATAAATTTTACAACTCTGTATAGACTGTCCATTTTACTCCTGAAGGATGCACCACTCAATGGTAATCATGAAACATTTGTTGAATTAAGCAAACCCATAATTTTTAGTGTCCTTACCAAGCAGTAAGCAGACCCTTGACAGCCATTAGTACACCTAAAATCTTTTCCTCTGTTAACAACCAACTTCATTGGTAATGTACGAACCTTATGATGCAGGCCATGAAGAAGGAAGTGTAGTGTGATGAGTGTCGGTGAATTGCTTGGAGGCCTCATGTGAAACACCCATCTGTGTATAGAGTATTCTAGCAGAGACCACAGTAGCACTCCCAGGAGGAAGCAAGGCACAGACCATAATATCTGCAATTCGTCTGAAACATAGACAAACAAAGCTCACATGCTGACACAAACACTTTTGCTACAAAGCATAATTTGATGCCCTAATTACTGTTGAAAAGTCAATAAAAATATGACTCGTATCACTTTATTTACTGTTTTGCAAAGAATATCCTTTATACAAACTGTACCCATCCAGAAGGTGGGAACACGTGATGTATTTCATTTCATTAACGTTGCAAATGAAGTGAGACATTCAGTTATGTATGCAACAGGTCATGTATTGTATGTAACTGATATTTTTACTTCAACGTACATGAAAGCAAGTATGTCATTTTGAGATTCAGACTTATGATGTGTGGAGTTTAATTAACGGTATTAACATAGTAGTAGTATAGATTTTTGCAAACGTTTCTATTTTTCCGGTTTGCATTTCTGTGATTTTAAATTAAGTAGTTCATGAAAGGCAGTCAGCATGAACCACTGCAGTGTCTTTGCGAGATTCAAATTTTCGTTTCTGCCCCAATGGGTTTCATAGGCATTTTTAAGTAAGGATGCTTTTTTCAGTGCATGCTGAAAGTCTCTATGGATTTTACCCATACAACTGGTAATTTTAGCATACTGCATCAGCAAAAAAATTAATGACAACCGTTTTCATGTCATACAATGAAGGAAATAATTCTTAAAAAATTGGTTTGTGACTTTTAGCTACCAAAACATTTTTAAGCCTGGCACTACGGATTTTAAGTGCAAGAGTTTAAGCGGGATGTCCAGAGGGAAAGATGCAGATTTTTTGTGAAATTACATTTGATTATGCTCTTAGAGTTCCTCAAAATTCAGTTTTTAGCCAATTATGTCCAGTATTAAATTTTTAAAAATCATTTATTGATTGTACCAGTTCAACTGCTGCATTTTCACAAGTAACAATCTTGTTGCAAATGTGTTGCAGTGTTGTTTTAGACACAATTGTTGTTTGAACAAATACCTATATTTATCATGTGGTGTTCATTATTTAGTTCATATTTTTCTTAGGTAAACAACTGGGCAGTTCTGTCTAATTCAGCTAATTGGTGTAGAGTAAAACTATTATCAACTGCTGTTAAAACAAGTATCATGTTAAAACTTTGACAGTTAGGTTATTTACTTAGCGGTATCCTCTAAATATTTTGACCAGCAATAAGTATCTCTTTATCTTATGTTTGTACAAGATTCTTTTTTAACTTGCAGATATTAACTCTGCTGAATTTATCAAACTAACTAATTTACATATTTAATTTTTTTCTTTCTAACCAGTAATACTTAAAAATTATACTATTTTTGAGGTTAACCCATAGTAAAAGCTATTACTAATATCATTTTCACTGAAAAAAGATGCCACGAGGTTCAGCATGAAAGCTCAAAACTGACTTGTAGAAACTTTTTAGAATCATTAAACATTCTTTGAATATTGTTATGGCCGGTAATTTTTGGGTTTTAATTTTTTTGGTTTTGGGATTGCACTGTTCTTTAGTTTGGCTGTGCACGTCTGGGGCCTTGCTGGTTGTATAACTAACAGATGTTGTTTGTGCAACTAAGTGCTTGCTTTGACGGGCAATGAACTAGTTTCGCACGGGCGCGAACTAGGCCTAATTTTTTTCTGTCGGTGTGCGGCTTTAGTTTGCTCAATACAGGTCGTTTGTTGCAAAAACTGGGTGTCATAGCAGTGGCCAGCTGCCAGTTGCCCAAGTAGGACTGCTAGGGTCTGCAGACGGATGAGTCAAGTATCGGCGTGCGGACCAGTTTCAGGGGAGTTCTTCTTGTATTGTCAGAGTTTTATTGCGGCAGCTAGTGAGTAAAGATGTAGCTGAAGTAGCCGTCCGACAAGGGTGGGTGTCTCCTTAAGTGTTGTGCCACAGTGGTGGCTGCGAGGTCAGGGATACACTGTACATGAAGGCTGGGTGAGCTGCAGAACGGCTGAGAACGGAGTCAGTGTCCACACACTTTATGTGTTCGTAGTTGGTTAAGTTAGCCTTAAGTTATAGGTATTAAGTATTGTCAGGGGAGGAAGAAAATTTTTTTTATTATTGTTTGAGATGACTTTTTTTGCTTAAAAACACATGTTTACTGTTTAATGAGTTTAAAAACTGTAAATATTTTTTGCGAACTCTGTAAAAAACGTGACACTGAAGGGGTTAAGAATGGTTTTAAATTTTATGTATGAGTTATATTTACCCATGCTCCATTTGTTTCATTTCTATAAAAAAAAATTATTCCTTTCAAAGCCTTCTCTGAGTCTAATTGCCCATTCAAGTTGTTTGGCATTAAGCTTGCTACATTCAAATTACCTGTCAACATTCCAATTGTACTATATTAAATTACTAACCTCTTAAATACCAGTTGTAATGTAGCCTAAAACGTGGTATGATGTAAATAATACTGTGTATGGCCTGCTTGTAATAACAGCAAATGCATAACTACCTAGTTGTGGCAAACGTGCAAACGCAAACCAGATAGTAACCACATACAGTTTAGTTAAAACTCACCACATCCTGCAATAGTTGGCCACCTGCTCCCAACGAATACGTGTGAAGTATTCTAAGGTGTATGTATGTACAGTAAAGGAGGACCCACTATGACAAATAGCGATGTCAGTTGGGACAAAAAAATGTTAATGATTACTTTGGTGGGTGGCTGTAAAGGATGTCCATGTAACACTGCGATAGTTTAAAAAATTGGAACTTTTAATACATTAAAAGTAAATTTAGTGGAGGTGACTCTGAGACATTAAAAAGAATTATTTTTTACACGTATGATAACCATGTATACAGAAATTTACTTGCGATAAATTCTGAATATTAAATATCTGCATGAACATATTTACAATTGACAATTATGGAAAATAAAAACAATAATTAAGTGTTCCAAAAAAAGTGACCCTGCATGACCAAAGTCACTGCTTATGGTATTCCATTGCAATGCATTGAATGCTTGGTGAGTGCTAGGGTTGCAGTAACTTTGGTTTTCTGTCCTTAGGTCAATGATTCTCTTGTGAATGCTCTGTTTGGCAGATGCTCGACTGATTTTTTAATGATGTATTTTTTTATGTTTATCGCAAACACAGTCACAAAATAGAAACGAATGAACATAATTATGCTGAGAAATTAACGTGAGACTATTGTGCACGGCAGGTATGTGCACGTATAAACATAAATGGATGTGTACATGGCAGGTGTGTAAACAAATGGGACGTAGAGAGGGAGGGAGAGAGACAGAATGGAAATTAAATGTGCGCCGAAGATTATGTAAGTGTACAAGTGTAGACTATGTGCTATACAGGTGTGTGAACATAGATAACTAACTTAGGAGAGATGGGCTGTGTGTACGGCAGATGTGAGAACATACCAAGCGAGATAAGCTCACTGTTGTCAGCCATGCCGTAGGCTAACACAGTGAGGATGACAGGTACCCAGAACAAGGGTATCAGGTACCAGGGTGTGACGGTGAGTGCTTCCAGAAGGTCGGACTGGAACAGCCTCAGCCGGCGGTCCACAGGCGATGAGACCCACTCATGGTAGTGGTTGCCGAGTGCGCCCACTTGCATCAGCATCGGCTTCGACCAATCCACCAGGTTCTGCAGGAAAAACAATGTTCAGTTTACACAGAGACATAGATGTCTGTCTTTCGCCTAGTTATAGTTAACAGCTTCAACCTTTATCAATGGGCAAACATTGGGCAGCCACAGTTGTGTCTCGACTAGTAATCTTTTTACAGGTCCATCAGTCTTTATGCGCAAACATTTTACAAGCTGTCACACTTCATGCTTTGCCTAAAACTCCATTAATAATAGCAACAGTAATCTTCAATATTAAATGTTGAATACATTGTTCAGATGTGATTAAAATGTTGTTACGTTTTGTAAATAAATTTCTAAAGCTATGGAAAAATGTTGCGAGCTATTGAGACCCTTTACAACTTCTTATTACAATATCAGGAGGTTGAAGTTACAAAGTGTTTGTTTCATCGGTTTTAAGTGCTCTTATTTCTTATTTGGACGTAGTGCCCGTTGTTACACTGACTTTGCGTGCTCTTCAGGGACAAAGTATCTATTGTTGCAATGGTTTTTCATGCTCTCCAGGGACAAAGTATCTATTGTTGCGATGGTTTTTCATGCTCTCCAGGGACAAAGGGACTGTTACATTGGCTTTGCATGTTGTTCAGGATAATGTGTCCGTTGTCACGTTGGTTTTGTCAAGTTCTTTGGTTTTGCATGCTCTTCTGGTACACAGTGTGCCATTGATACTTTGATTTTACGTTATCTTAAGAGGCAATGTTTTCGTTATATTGTGTTTTTTAAATGCTCTGTGGAACTACCTGTCTATTGTAACATTGGTTTGAGAGTTCTCATTTTTATCAAAGATATTTTAGACATAACTTAAAACAGATACCAACTGCACAGACACGTAAAAAGAATGGAAAAATATAGAATCTTTGGTGATGAAACTAACATATGTAGTAGTAATTAATATGAATAAGTTAAGAACATGAAAACGGCTAAGTTTCTGAACTCCTGAAATAAAACCACTATGTGACTGACGAACAACAAAAAAGAAAACAGAAATTGGTTAAAGTATCCAGCAGGAAGTAGAAATACCCATGGAGGGAAGCAAAACCAAACAGCTACATAAACTCTGTAGCAGAGCTGGGATCAGTTTATCAAAATCTATCATCATTTACGTGGGAGGCAAACAATATCATATAAAATAATCGTCTTAGACAGGAAAGGGAGACCATATGAATAAATACCATGGAAAAACTAAAAAGTGATAGAATGTGTACAGTGCACTATTGCACAATGGGAAAAATTAAGTTTACGTATTGAAGGAGGAACTGATATGAAATGTTTGGATAATCTCTACACATAAAATGAAGTGTTCCACTCACTCACTCACTCACTCACTCACTCACTCACTCACTCACTCACTCACTCACTCACTCACTCACTCACTCACTCACTCACCCACCCACCCACCCATCAACGTTAAGCTCAAACCATTAAATCTAGAGATGTTAAATTTCTAACTTTTTATTTTTTAATTTTTTTTTACATTGTAGGCACCAACAAAAACTGAATTCTTTGAAATTTGAAAGTTAAGGAACTCTAAAGGGGTGAAATCTGTTTTTAATGAATCCTCCATTATGCTTAAACCCGTCCAGATATCAAGGTAATTTTCACTTTGGAATGAAGTTAACAAAAATGCAAAATACCGTGATTTTTTTCAACTATCAAAAATTGGAAATTAAGAGGGTGAAAAGCTGTAAAATGTGTTTTCAATCAATTATTGATAACTCTTAAACCTGTTGAGATATCAAATTGATTTTGCTTCAGAGTGAAGTTAACACTAATCCCTAAAAATAGTTTCAAGATTTTTTGAAATCAACCACCAAGGGCTTTAAGAAAATAAAATGTGCTTTCAATTAATTTCTCTGTGTATCTTAAATCTGTTGTATCAAGATAGTTTTTGTAAAAGAATGAAACTTAAATACCTAAAAAGGTATTTAATGATTTCTTCAAAATTTGACAATTTGAGGCATGAAATATGTAAAACGTTATAAATATTCTGTACCATAGGTATGATCGCAGAAAAATAATATTAAAAATGTTGCCTTTTGCCATCCTATTGTTATGTATACCTCTTTGGGCATGAGCCTGTATAGGCCTACACACATTAAATTTCTTAAGAATTCTGAGTACATATTTTGGCGTAGTTGTTTGGAATACAAGTAGAAGGTTTTTGGTTCGAATCCCATATAAAGCATGGAGATAGGGAACTACTATGATCTTAGCCTATTTACACACATCAGTGGTAGGTGGTAGAAAAGTTGATTTTTGATTTGAAGTATACAACGATGTTCTTAAATGTAAAAAAAAATATATTGGATGCATCATAATGGAAAAAGTTGAGTTGGGAGATTTGGATGACTCTTAACAGATAAGGTTTTGAGAGGTGGATGTAGAATGAAGGGCCAGAAACATAGGAGATCCCTTAGAAAGCTCACCAACCTGCTGCATTTA
Organism: Medauroidea extradentata; assembly: GCA_003012365.1. Classification (NCBI taxonomy): domain Eukaryota; kingdom Metazoa; phylum Arthropoda; class Insecta; order Phasmatodea; family Phasmatidae; genus Medauroidea; species Medauroidea extradentata. The sequence goes on along the minus strand of PNEQ01000730.1, from coordinate 49,964 downwards.
ACAGACACGGCTGTCACATGTGAAAATCCGGTTGACTGCTGGGAATTGAACCCAGATTCCAATAATGTAAATAATTTTTTAAATAACCTCAATCATGTGTTTAATCTTACTCAATCGCAATAATTAGTTTAATTTATTTTAAATTTTAGTTTTGCATACTGGCGAGAGGCGAAGGGTTTGAGAGGAGTTTTTGAATTGCCATGGCCATTTAATCCATCGATCTGAAGCAAATAGAAAGTTGTAAAGGTAGGACGAGAGCTAGTCCATAGCCTTTATTTTGTGTGGGAACCAAGGCTCAAGGGGGCGAGAAGTAAGTCAACGCAGGGGGAGGGGGAGAGGAGAGGGTGGTTTCGCTTACTCCCTGCAGTGAAATTTAATATTAACTTTATTATTAGTTATCCTAAAGAGTTCAAATTTTGAATATAAGTTGGTGTGTATGTTAATGTTAACCTATATTAATTTTGAAAATGTATATTAAACCGATGCGGAGGAAAGGCCGTGTTTAGTTTTGTCAGTCGTCCACAAAGTCTGTAATTGGCTGGGAGTAAAAGGGGGGAGTTGTTAGGAAAAGTGCCGCAAGCGCGTCGGTTAGGTTTTTCGGGGACTTTAGCCGCGGGCACCCTGATAGGTGGTTGTGCCCCTAGCCGCGGGAATTCGCGGGGTTCCGCGTATTTGATTTTAGAGACTCTGTTCGGACACCACGAAGGGTGGTTGTATTCCGAGCCGCGGGTATTCGCGTGGTCCGTTGTAGAGAGACTTGTTGCCGTCACGAGAGGTGGAAGAGCACTGGAGCTGCGTCTCCATCCGCATATTTTATTTAAGAGTGACTCTGAAGTTGTTTACAATATTGGACGTACGCCATTGCCATACAGTTTTCGTCCCAGAAATCCACAAGAGAAGAGGGAAAATTAAAGTTAAACAAACGATAGAAACAAGTAAGCCAGGACTGGTTTGGCTCTAGTCACCACATATATAAAAATAAACCATGGAAATTCAACAAGGAATTAAGTTTTTTTATACTCTTGCGGCCTGACTTAATTCCTTGTTGAATTTCCATGGTTTATTTTTATAATGTGGTGACTAGAGCCAAACCAGTCCTGGCTTACTTGTTTCTATCGTTTGTTTAATTGTAATTTTCCCTCTTCTCTTGTGGATTTCTGGGACGAAAATTGTATAGCAATGGCGTACGTCCAATATTGTAAACAACTTCATACACTCCCATTGCATAAAACATTCCAAGACATAAGATTGACTCTGGTTGCGCCCCGAAGTCACGGGTATTCGCGGACGTTCGCCTATGATCTAGATTTTCTGTTTTTTTTTTTTTTTTGGACGTCACCAAGGGGGTACGCGCGTGGGACTGACAAGCTAAATACGGGGTTCTTAAATCCAGAAAGGAAAGAATCTCTGGCGTTATTATTCACTACTAGTAGCACCTACGGGAAAATTGATAAAAAAAATGTATCAAGTTTGACGATCGATTTGATGGTGTCGGGGATAGTATATATATACATATATATATATATATATATATATATATATATATATATATATATATATATATATATGTATGTATGTATATATATATATATATACATACATACATATATATAAAATATGAGAGAGAGTGTTGGCTTTTTGGTGGTCCAGCAGTTTGATGTTTATTAAGGCGGCAATAGAATGTTGGTTAAACTGGCCGAGAGTATCAGATTATATATCAGAGACAAAGTGAATATTGCTACGTTTGTTTTGGGTGCTCTTCAGGTATATAGGGTCCGTTGTTGCATTGATGTTAAGATGCTTTTCTGTTACAAAATGTTCGTCGTTACATTGGTTTTGTATACTCTTCAGGGACAGTGTGCTCGTTGTTACACTGGTATTGAGTGTTCGTAAAGGACATTACATTGGTATTGCGAGCTCTTTTCTTGGGCTGTGTGTCCATTGATACACTGGTTTCGCATGCTCTTAGGTACGCAGTATTTGTTGCAATACCTTAGTTGAATTTTGCATGCCCTTTGTGGTTTGATTTAAGTCGGCCTTAGGATATTGCCGCTGTTCAATCGGTTATATTTTATCAGGAGAGCACAGTATCAATCATGTGCGGGAAAACGGTTTATCGGCCCTCGTGACGTGAAGTGCTCTCTCATCTTGCGTGGACGTGACTGTTCGACGTGTCTGTGGTCGGCGGGGCTTAGTCATATCATTCCTCTTGCTATCTTATCAGCTCGCGACTTCGCTGTCGGCGTGAACGGAGGTCTTTTCACAACTACCTAACTGCAGTCTTTCAAGTGAACATGAGTATAAGATATGCTACACACACACAAACACATACGGGCAGTGTAGAAATTTCTTTAAAAAAAAAAAAAAAAAGGGAGGTTACCATAATTAATTTGGGTTGTACAAATGAAGAGATTTCTCTTGCTATAATTTAAACACTTTAGATTTAAAGTGGAAAGTGTAAAATAAAGTTGATTTATCATACAAAACTATAATACAGTATATTAGTCGAAGATAAAACTTGTCACCAGGGTGAAACCCCTGTCTCCCCCCTTCACCCTTCTAACCTTGTTACAACGCCACTGTGCAACACAGTCATATTGTGGGTGGAAGGAATATCTTCCTTGTAGGCTTCATTCATATTTCTTTGTAAATAATTGTTAGAGATTTAATATTAAATAAATAAACACCTATACTGGTGTGCGCCACTAGAGACCACAAATGTAGATGGTACGACTTGTTTGTTCCATTTTATGTATGACTAGCAGTCCCCTGCGGCTTTGCTCGCGAGTATTATTCGTAACTGATATTTACTTTAATTGAAAAACCTCTTTGTACACAAGATTGGTACTTCAGTGTTAGAATGTCCAAGCTGCTAGTTGAACTAATTCTGCAGAAGGATAAGTAGCTATAGCTGTCCATGCGAAAAGCAGTCTTAAGTTTGTCCCTGCCACTAACAGCGACTTCGCCTGGGCCTTATTTATAAAACTGCCAATTTGACGTTCTATGGTAGTTACAGACATCTAAGGTAAGAGGTTAATCGAATGAGAAACATCTGTTTACCCTGTGCACA
>PNEQ01000730.1:24204-45894 GCA_003012365.1 Medauroidea extradentata | reverse complement strand
GACTAGGTACTTGGCCGCCTTAGAGTGCTGCTCGTGCACCTTAGCCGCTGTGTTCTGTCGAGTAGGCAGTGACGTCGTGGGCACAGAGATAACTCACCTCTAGATCGTGGTTGGGGTCACAGGTGGTGGCATACTCCTCGACTAGGTACTTGGCCGCCTTAGAGTGCTGCTCGTGCACCTTAGCCGCTGTGTTCTGTCGAGTAGGCAGTGACGTCGTGGGCACAGAGATAACTCACCTCTAGATCGTGGTTGGGGTCACAGGTGGTGGCATACTCCTTGACTAGGTACTTGGCCGCCTTAGAGTGCTGCTCGTGCACCTTAAGCCGCTGTGTTCTGTCGAGTAGGCAGTGACGTCGTGGGCACAGAGATAACTCACCTCTAGATCGTGGTTGGGGTCACAGCTGGTGGCATACTCCTTGACGAGGTAATTGGCCGCCTTGGAGTGCTCTTCGCGCATCTTTCGCGCAATACTTTGACCACGGAAGGCAGCAAGTGTGTTGGCACCGCCAGGGTGGTGCCGGAGGAAGTGTGTCACGTCATACTCGCCGTCGCTGTTCTTGACGACGGTCCTTCGAGGTTGGCCCGCCTCCATGGCGGCAGCAAGCTGGGGCTCTGTGCAAAAGATGTGGGGTAAGTAACTGTACAATTCTGAAACTTTTTCTTAAAATATATGTTCTTTAAAGTAACTTACATACAAGTTATCATCAGATACAGGTGTTATGATTTTCATGGAATATTTTCCGTTGATTTTTAGGTTTTCCTACAGCGTGGCACTAATTTCAATTAAATAGTTAAAAAAAAAAAAAAAAACTACTAAGGCCTAGTTGACTCGCACTATAAAAAGCGAAGGGATACGAACTGGCTGAAAATAAAATAAGGAGGTATTCGAAAAATGTTCCATTATCATAAACCACCTGTGTAAAGTATGTCACTTGTTACAGTCGCACACAGAGGTAAAATCAGTCTAGTTAAAAGTACCTCTGCAAGTAATGTTGGAAATGAAAACGAAACAGCGTGCGTTGAAAGGTCAGGTGACATTTTTTATTACAATTACTTTATTAATTCCAGGCAGCAGTTTTGGCAGAATGGGCATACTATTGCTTCCGTGACATGAGTTTCGAGAATCTTCTCGGCCTAGGATATTATTCCTCCAAGTAAATTTAGATTGTCTTGTGTATCCTCTCCTGATTCAAGACGGTCTACTTCCGTTATGACTAACTCTCAATATCTGCAAGATCGTCATAGGGCTTTACCTCCACCAAAGTTGTACTACACAACGTTTATAGTGGAGGACAAATTGAAAATCTTGTTGGTTATTACGTGGAGTGTTGTCTTGTTGAAGTAATATAAGGGCGATGTCTTACGAGAGGAAGGGCATGGCGCAGGGATACCGTTGTGCAGTTAATAGTCTCTCCCCCCCCTTTTTTTAACGTGTTGATTTATTGGTTTTCCTTGCTTTTTTTTTCACGACCGTACGCACCAGAATTAAAACACGGGTATTGATCTTACTATTCAAGAGATGTATTAGAACTGAGCTGGAAAGTCATATTTGTCTTTTTTTTAATGAAATTTAACAACATTGTCAATTTTATTAACTTAAAAAATACACAATATTATTGTTCCTAGTTCAGTTCTTATACGTTTACTGAGATGTAAGAACAGTTTCTATGTTTTCAGTGTGGTAGTTCTGCAATTTTGGGTGTTCACACAAGGAAATCCAATAAATCAACACTTAGGGGAGAGATTGACCCTTTAAGGGCGCGGTCTACCGCAATTTTCATCACCAATTGTTATATTTTTCATTTGAACCAGATATTTTTTTCTTATTTTAGACACAAAATGTGACTAAATTTAGCTCTTATGAAATTTTTTTATCTCTCATAGTTTTCGCGTAATGGCTTGTTAAAGTCATATTTTGCATGTTTCCGTTTTAACGACCACATTAAAACCAACTGATATACCAAATTCAAAAAAATCACAGTTGATAAATACATTGCAGGCTACAATGACATGCTCATAAAAATAAATAAAAATTATTTGAATTTAAAAAAAAATGCTGAAACTCAAAATTAAAATTTAAAAAATTCAATATTTTTTTTAAAAAATACAAATAATTTTTTTCTTTAATTTTATGAGCATGTCATTGTAGCCTGCGATGTATTTATCCGCTGTGATTTTTTTGAGTTTGGTATATTAGTTGGTTTTAGTGTGGCCGTTAAAACGGAAACACGCAAAATATGACTTTAACAAGCCATTACGCAAAAACTATGAGAGATAAAAAAATTTCATAAGAGCCAAATTTAGTCACATTTTCTGTTTAAAATAAGAAAAAAAAAACAGTCTGGTACAAACAAAAAATAAAATAATGGTGATTAAAATTGCGGTATACCGCGCCCCTAGGAGTATCCTGTTCACAGAGATCACTGGGCGTCGTAACGTAATGGGATCCCAGACCATACCGTCTTGTCTGGACACAAGCTATTCTACTATAACTCTTTAATGATATTTTTAGATGTTTGTTGCAATAGGAGTTTACAATTAGAATTTATTGGTTTGTGGACATACGCCATTGCTCATGTTTTGCTGATCAAACTTGTGTTAAATGACAAAGTACAAAAAGAACAAAAAACAGACATGAAACACACATACACAAAAAGAGAAAATCGCAATCCCTGAGGAATTCCATCAACTTGTTTTGTTCATTTTAAAATTAGACAACAATGAATTCTAAAGGTAGAATTCAGTGGAATATCGACACAACACCCCAGAAACAAATGACAGGCACAAATAGAATCAGATTTCCAAAATGTAAATAGATGGAAGTAGACAAAAACGTTGATCAATGGACAACAAATAAAATACAAGAGACAACACAACACTAGTTAAAAACAACAAGAAAATGTGACGTTTCGGTAATTGTGATCTATTTCCGTATTCAGGCTGAAACACAACTGGTCAGAACATCGAGATGCGAAAATTTTTTTGTACTTTGCCATTCAACACAAGTTTGGTCAGCAAAACATGAGCAATGGCGTGTCCACAAACGAATAAATTCTAATTATAACTCTTTATGTTAATCTTACAATCATTCATTGATTTATCATACTTTTTATTGTTTTATTTAAAAAAAATTCGTATGCTAACCTCAAAATACTTTATATTTATGCTATAAATTACAAATACAGGTCTGCTTATGCATCATACACAAACGGAAGTTACCGAACAACAACATTTCGCTGTAAACGAATCTTTAACCTGCCTCGCTTTTCAATAAGCTATAAACTGTAAACGAGAGCGAACTATTTGCAATGCGTAGGCAAAAACTACTGTTACCGGAGTCGCGAAGTGCTCTGGTCCTGAAACATGCTGCCAATACAACCGACAAAATGCGCCTAATGGCGACAACATTTGTTTCTGGGACTAACTAAATCCAGGGTCTTGCACACCGGGAGGGTTTTGGGCATTCCACCACTCCCGCAAGTTTGTAAGATATTAAGGGTGTTTACGTGGCAAAAATGCAAAATTTTATATTTGTTTGGCATTGTGGTAGTTTTATAGACGTTACTTGTGACTACATTCTCCACTTGTAAACATTTTTTAGCTCACATAGTTTTCCAATAGCGGCTTGCCAAAGTCAAAATTTGAAAGTTACAGGAACATAGGTTTAACAAAAACCAAGTGACTTACTCTAATGAAATAATTTATACTAAAATTTGATATAATGGACACTATGCTAAAATATTTAAACACACACATCAAAGTCATTTTGTCTTTTTTAAAAATTGCAATAAATGAGGTAAATTTTCTTCATTTTCGGATTTTTTTAAAAGTACAAAGGAATTACATTGTGTGGTTTTAAATATCTTAGCATAGTGCCCATAGTGTCTAATTTCAGTGTAAATTATTTCATTTGAGTAAGTCACTTGATTTTTGTTAAACCTATGTTCCTGTAACTTTCAAATTCTGACTTCGACATGCCGCTGTGGGAAAACTACGAGCGTTAAAAAATTTCTAGAAGTTGAAAATGTAGTCACAAGTATCGTCTATAAAACTAACACTATGCCAAGCAAATATAAAATTATGAATGTTTGCCACGTGAACGCCCTTAACATAGTAAAGTTGTCGTAACGGCTATAGCGCTCGCCTCCCACCATGTTTTCCAGAACATGTCCGTCTCTCCGCTCCGACCACCCCTCCTGTACCTGATCCCTAAGGCTTAAGGACGTTCACGTGCAAAAACGCATAATTTTATATTTGTACGATGTAATGTTAAACTTTTTTAGCTCTCATAAGTCTTCCCACGGCGGCAGGTCAAAGTCAAAATTTGCAAGTTACGGGAGCATGCTAATAACATAAACTAACTGACTTACGCGAATGAAATAATTTACACTGGATTCAGATAGTATGAGTCGTGTGCAAAACGATTTAAAATCACGTAATGCAAGTCCTTTATATTTTTTAACATCAAAAAATGACGTTAATTTTCTTCATTTATGGTCATTTTAAAAAAAATAAATACAAAGTGAATGATGGTTTTAAATATTTTAGCATATGGCCCAATACTATGTAATTTCAGTGTAAATTATATTATTCGAGTAAGTAGATCGGTTTTTGTTATTAGCATGTTCCCCCTCGGCCACAGAATAAATAATACTAACAGAAGCTAGAAGGAAAGCTTTTTCATTGTTGTTATCGTACTAGCTCTCGGGGCGTACATCAATGTAAACAATGCCACGTGGAATACACGTTGGTTTATATAACCACGTGTAGTACTTGAGATGCTGTAATTAGTTCGTATATAACTAAATATTTAAAAATGGTACACACGGTGATTCGAGGCTCAACATCAGATAACAACTATAGGTGATTCGGAATAAAGTGAGCACTCAAAAAAAGCCCTGGAAAATTTCTATTTTCAGCCATTTCGTATCTTTCCACGCGTAACGGCTAACACGCGAAATGTGTACCCTCTCGGAACACGTCACTTGATGTTTGCGCGCGTAAGATAAATTGTGCAGTCGGTAGGAACCTATACAGTTTGATAAATACACGTTTATTAATTATATAAAATACAAGTATGTGAAACTCAGTTGATTTTATTTTAGTATTATTGTATCTGAGTTGGAAAATACATGGAACTACATTCGGCAAATCGCTGCCAACCTTACAAGCAGTAAGGGAACTATTGTTAATTTTGAATAATATTCATTAATGGCTAGTGATATTTTTCAAAGGTAAAATTTTTAGTGCTCACTTTATTCCGAACGACCTATAACTCTATTACAAACGACATAATAGAGAATTATTGTACCAGAATTCGGGGCGTACAGGAATGTGAACAAAGCCATATTGAATTTGAGACATTGGTTTAAACAACCGCCTGTATTTCAAGAAATACTGTAATTTGTTAGCACCTCATTTACATATTTAGAAATGGTAAATGTGACGTTACTTACGTATCAATTTCCTAACAGATAATATTTATTTATTTATTTATTTATTTAAATAGCACAAAGGCTAAAAAGAACAATAACTCTTTAAATATGCACACAATATTAAACTGTTGCTTGATGTGAAATTAAATTTACAATCAAATTATGCAAATATGTACACAACTTTCTTACAGTAGTAGTCTAACAATAATTATATATGGTAATACATTTTGACGATGACTCTGTACACATTATGATATGAATTCCTTAAACATCATCATACATCGCTAAATTAAAAGTTATTTGCTGCTGAAATATATTCTTTAAGAATTTTCTTAAAAGTAGTAAGACTCTTAATAATAAAAGAAAGCCTACTGAACTTCAAGGTATCCAAACTTCTGCGAACTCCGACCATGGAGGTATTAGTCTATTGAGTGGCATCTGCCGTACATTCAATGGTAATCGTGTGAAGCCAATAATTTTCGAACATTTTCGAACTGCTCATGCGCAGGACGTTATTTTTCATGAGTCGCCATATTTTGGGTAGCAAAACAATAGCAGAAAGCAATGTAATTATGTAATTTTTTTTTTTACAAAAATTCGCGCAAATTCTCTATATGAATCGTACACAACAGTTTATAATTGCTTCAGAAATATATAAAGAAACCGAATTAGCTCTCCCTGTGTGTATGTATTTTATAAACTTGATGAATTTAAACAAAAGTTTCCTACCTGTACAAAGATTATCCTCCGCAACGATCGAATCTGTTTGTAAGGCCAAGAGCTGCACTAATTTCACCATAATGTGCAGTTAACAAAAAACTAAAACATTTTCATTCCGCTCAATGCTATGTTTACGTTTTTGCCACCACTAGCTCTATCCTTGTCTTTAAACGTCGTCTGTTGGCCGGCTTCAAATTTGCTCAAAGGCTTCCACTCCATAGACTAATACCTCCATGACTCCGACGCGATAGAAATCCAAAGAGAAAACGAGTACGATAAAAATTACGTCTTGTCGCTTGTTACTATTTACTTATTCTGTGCCTCTGTGTGTCGTAGAAAAACAGGTCCGGACACTCGCCTATCTACCATTGATATGGAGTTGACCCCGTTATGACTTGAAGCGCCACTAGCAATGAAGTATTGTTTTAACGTTGCAGTATAGCGTCGTACTAGCAGTTCTCCTAGCAGCTCCGACACGAGTTTGCTCCTTGTAGTCCCATTTACACTATGTTAAAACCACGGTCGTAGAAGAACAGGTCTGGACACTCGCCTATCTAACAATGTATTTTGCTTGACCCCCTTGTTGTTTGGCTGTAGTTCGTCAAGTTACCGAGAATGTCGTACTTTTTGGCGCTGTTTTCCGGGCGGTCGGACTCAAAACTCTATTCACTTTTTTCCATTGTTAAATTTATAAAGTAAATAATGATTGCTGGAGCCTTTTCTTAAATTTGTGAGCGAAGAAAGTGTTTCATTAATTGATAAAAAATACGTTTTGATAAATTGTTTATCTTAGCGGAAAGGAAGTGGGCGGAGTTTAGTCCGACCGCCGTAACATCAGCGCCAATAAAACACAATATTCTCGGTAACTTGACGAACTACAGCCAAACAACAAGGGGGTCAAATATCCAGGCGAGTGTCCAGGCCTGTTCTTCTACGACCGTGGTTAAAACAATACCAGAGTGTCAGTGGCGTCAATCAGTCATAACGGGGTCAATTTTCAACCCAAGTGTCCAGACCTGTTCCTCTATGACCGTGCCCTTGTTGTTTGGCTGTAGTTCAAGTTACCGAGAATGTTGTACTTTTTGGCGCTGTAATCCGGGCGGTTGGACTCAAAAACTCCGCCCACTTTTTTCTATTGTTAACATTATAAAGTAAATAAAGATTTCTGGAGCCATGATTTGAAATTGTAAGTGAAGGAAGTATTTCGTAAATTGTTTAAAAAAAATAATACGTTTTGGTAAGTTGTTTATCTTAGTTAGAGGGAAGTGGGCGGAGTTTGAGCTCGACCGCCCGGATTACAGTGCCAAAAATGTATAGCAATATCGGTAACTTGGTGAACTGCAGGCAAACAACAAAGGGGTCAAGTTTCCAGGCGAGTGTCCAGACCTGTTCTACGGCCGTGGGCCAGGCGAATGCTGGAATGATCCCGCAGATAAGCCCTTTGCCGACTTCTCTCCTGTCATCATACCAAGTTGTGCCTCACCGTCCGTCTCTAATGACCTCTACGAGACGTAAAGCCCAATTATCTTACTTTACCTCCATCATATGGTCTATAATGTCATCTTTCAGGATTCTGCAGACGCCTATGTGCATGGAGTCTGAAGTTTGCTCGTGACGCATGATGTCGAGCCCTCGGGTACCCTCGTATACATGTCTCATTTTTCTTATGATTTATATCAATAAGGTTTAGTAAGGTTGTGGAAATGTTAAGAGAAGTCCTCGAATGATAATTTTTTACACTGGTGACTGCAAAAAAAAAAAAAAAAAAGCAATGTGGGCGACACTAGTACGCATGTTAGTAATAATATTGTTTTATGCGGATCATTAGAGTGGCGCAGTGTTTTTGTAGTTGGAATTTTTTTCTGTGTAGTTTTTAAGCTGTAACAATGTAATTTTATTTGTGGTAAGTTTGACGTTTTTGGTAGTTTTTTTATAACGATTCAGGTTGGTATTTTTCCAGACGGAAAGTCTTCGTAAAAGCCTTTTTTATGTATTTTTGAAGGTTCTTGAAATCGTGTTTCTAACAATCGTGTTGTATAAAATATAAATAATGATCTTTTAATGTATTATTTTATTGGGAACAAGTATACGAGTTTTGCGTAAAAAGTAACGTGCGTGATATACTACATAACTATGGGTTGTTCGCGATAAACCGAGCACTTTTGAAGACTATCGCGCCTATAATAGTTATTATAAGTACATTAATATATAATGACCTCAGACGTTAGGTTTTGAATATGATACAATCCATACCATTTGATTGTAATTGCGACAGCTGGTTTTTATTAAAAACAAGAGGGGAACAGATCGAAGCATTTGCTGGCCACGGGAAGAAAGTAATTACATGGTTTCAAAAGTGGTCATCCCCCCCTTCCAGAATCACCTATACAAAACTGTTCATTTATTTACTAGAAGCTAGCCTTCCCATTTTCATATCATGTGCATGGGGGGTGATTGTATCCATAGTGTTCTCTAATGCATTTCCTATAAGCTAATATTAACGCAACAGCTGAACTGATGCGTAAGCGTAAAGCAGTGACCATATGATTTTATCCATAAAAAATCAGCAGCAGAAATAACTCGTCAGCCCGGAGTTATTCCGTATTATGTTTTGTATTAAATGTTATGTAATTCGGCAAAATAACCGCCTGTAGCAATGCTGAAGTTCCAGAAACAGTGTTTTAAATGCGCATTATGTTTTGGAAGTACGCATCGGCGCTACTGTGAAACGTGTTTTACTTCTGTTCTTAAACCTTTGAACGCCTATTTTTAAAACCCATTGAAACAATTTAAAACAGCCGTGTAGGTGGGTGTGTGCTTATTTGTTGAAACAAACTCGTTTATACACGCTCTGATTAATTCCGATATAACAACTGAACATTTTATAAATTCGATATAAAGAATAGTGACGAATGAATGTTTTGTTTTGTGAAAAATCAGCATGTCCATGAATTTGTGACAATTTCTAGGTAATTTTACACACTTCCTTACTGCATGTACTGGCTATGCTTATCACCGGATGGCAAGAATACATGGCATAATAACGTGTATGTAAGCATATTCTGATCGCATGTTACTTTCCAGTGCCATAGTGTAGAATTTTCTATACTTCGAACTATATTGTGAATACAAACCCGTTTGAAATTAGTTTTATATTTGTGTGGGTTTTGCCTTACATGTGATTTAAGTTTTCGTCTGCACTGGTTATCGTTTAATTGAATATTTATTTTGTAACTATTGTGTATCATAAGAATACGTCATTACTTTACATTTAACTTATGCTGTATCGTATATTATGTCTAGGTTACATCGTAAGAAAGTAAGCAGTGGGGATCATGTACAACCTTCATAGCTATAGGGGTCGCGGTGGCCGAATGGTCCGGCCGCTTGGCTCAGTGATTAGTGCTCCTGGCTGCTGAGGCAAGGGTCCCGGGTTCGATTCCCGGCAGGGGAGGTGACATTTACAACCACTTCCTCGGGTTCAGGGTTGGGTGTTTGTGTTCGTCTTGTCTGTGTGCCAGAAGACAACTTACAATTACAACGACAACTACACAATACAAAGTTGTACCAAACATAAAAAAAATGGTCAGACCGTTTGCCTCCCACCAAGGCGATCCTGGTACGAGTCCCGGCGGGGTCGGTTTCCGGATTTACGCATGTGGGAATCGTACCAGACGATGACGCTGGTTGGCGGGTTTTCTCGGGGATCTCCCGTTTTCCTGTCCCTTAATTCCGGTGCTGCTCCATACTCACCTCATGTCACCAGAGCTGAAGAGTTGAAGACCACGATGTTAAGCTCTGACCATAAATCTCTCACTCATTTATAGTTGTATGTTGTATTATACATTTTAAAATATAAAAATTCCATGCGTTGGTTTCTGCTATATTTTCTGGTTCACAATAAAAGTAAACCATTTTGTCACTGTTTATCATTTGGGTTTAAAAGGAAAATAGGAAGCTAATTCAGCGTATACACTAACTTGATATTTGTACAAAACATTTTATCATATAGAAAGCTCAAGGATGAGCGTTATTTTACTATGCCACACTAATAATTTAATTTTCCTCTTCATGGTGTTAAAGTAAACGTAAAATACAAGGCAGGTATAACTATTACGATAGTATATTTTGCAGAAACCTGTTCCGTTCGCTTTGAAAACGTGTGCATTCAGTATTCTGGAAATACCCTGCCCGGACAAAGTGTAAACATTTCAAGAGTTTCATATGTATGCTGAAATATTTTAGTCAACTACAAACGTGTTTCCATTTCGTATTTCATTTGCTTTTAAGAGGTTTAGGATACTTTCAGTTTCCCCCCATGGTTATGAATAGGATGAATGAAATTTCTGATTATTATTATTAAAACACGTACAGTTTAATTTAACACTGCTTCGTGAGGACCTTCTTCCCTAAAAGGATGTGTCACCTCTTTTGCTAAAGGTATCTAATTACGTTTAATAAATTAAGGATGTGATGAATTATCGGCTATGTCTATTTATAGAAACGTTACGTTTTACAATTTGGTGCTCTTTATTGAACTAAATTTGTACTAGGATTTTTTTAGTCGCTATTATATGGTGGCTTAGTTATTTTATAATTACGCTTATTTCATATAAAATGTGCTTAGTGAAAGGCGAGGACATTATGTAAGGTCCAATTGAAATATTTTCAAATAAATCATGCCAAATTTGGATTTAGGAAGAAATTATGACAAAATTCAGCGTGGTTAGTGAACATCCGTAAACTTTGTACATTACAAAAGTCAAAGTTTGTATTATATGTTTGTACAGCATACAATTCTGCATCGTTCGACGAATCCGTACAAAATTTCGCAACGATACACTTCAGTACAAAATTAGAAATACTTCGTAAACCATTTGACTCCGTCTTACCAGGGGCGTCATTTGGGGCTACAGGGGGGGGGGGCAAATACCCCCCCTGGATTTAGAATTTTTGTGTATAAATATATTTTTTTGTATTTTTAAATGTAAATAATGCTAACTTAAGGACATAAAACGGAAGTTTTATTATTAAAGTATCTAGTTTATACATGCTTAATTAATAAAAAAGATGCAACAAGTTCACTGTCGTCAGAAAACAAAATCTTGCCCCCCCCCCCCTCTGGAAAAACCTGAAATGACGCCCCTGCGTCTTACCTTTGACATTTTACGTTCCTAGCATATTACGATCGCAGTAATTTCTTTTTTCGTGAACCTAGGGTACTGGGTTTTGTAAGATATCGCAACGATTATTGTGTCATATTAACATTAATTATGCTATTGCAGTCATAAAAGGGTACGGTAAGTTTAAAAGAACGGTTAATTACAAATTAGTAATGAGACGTATTATATTACCCTATTCGATTTTAATTTTTTTTTTTTCAGTGTGTTCGTATTTACATGTGTTTTAAAGCGTAGAGAAATTGCCTGAGGAGTGTAAGGTAAAATTACCGCAGTATACAATAAAACCCACTTAACCGTATAGAGACATTTCCCTTATTTGAAACGTAAAATTCCCGCAAGGTACAGTGAAATTCACTAGAACATACAACTAAATTTCCCGGAGGTGAAACGTAAAATTACCGCATTGTACAGTAAAATTCAGTTAACATGTAGCGAAATGTTCGTATATGAAACGAAAAATTTTACCGCATTTTACACCAAAATTCACATACGTCATTGTATAATTTCACAAATACAGAAGGAAAAATTATCGTATGACATGCGCATAAATGTTGGTGTACCTTGTAAAGTAAAGTTTAGTGAGAAGTTAGACAAACTTTTAGGGGTATTATTATTCAAAACCCCTCAGTGGTATAGTGGTTAGCGTGCGGATTCACCGTGCATGGGACATTGGTTCTGTAATTTCTCGCCGCAAATTTTAAAAGAATAAATTTACATATGAAGCAAGTCTTTAAAATAAGTTTTTCCCAAAATATTGTTGATAAATGTTTCCTTTCATTGATTGTGTTAACACGCGTGCTGTTATTTTCCCTCAGATGTAAGAGTCACTTCTCTTACATGTAAGGGAATTTTACCTCAAATTTGCGTATATTTTCCTTCTGTGATCGTCAGTCCTGGCTGTGCCGGGTTCATCAGCCAACTGCCCCAAACTGGCTTTTTCCTCGTATAGTGTATACAGAGATCGATACAGCACTTTGTCACTGTCAAGACACAGCTTGGGCTCGAACGAACCTTTCAACTCGTTCTTCAACCAAGTGTGCGACCAATCATTCCTTTCACGCGCCCCTATCTTCGCGGATGTTTATCTTCATTCAGCATTTGGCAGGCGTTTCCCAGTAACGAGCTCATATTCCTGTCTGTTGCTGGGCGCTGTTCACTGTAAGATAAAACCAATTTGTACACACCGAGTATAGGAGTGTTGAGAGGGTTTGGTCCTTCTCAGCAGCTTGGATTTACAACTCTCCTTATAAACAAGGCAGGGAACGTAGCCATTGGGGAGATTCATGAGGCCCAGCCCCCACTAACCCTACATAAACTGCTTAAGAGTTAGTTGACCTTGCGCGTTAGACGTGCTGTAACGTGGTACGTATAGTCGTTTTTCAGGTATAGTTACTAAAAATGTTTCTAATGCGTTTATCTACAAAAAGAAAACACACTTCAAATAAAGTCCCTATGATTTTAAAAATGCAGTCCGATAATTAAAAACATGATTATCAAGCTCCTCAAAAGTGCTAAAAATGACTTTTTCACGTTGCTGTAGCTGAGAAAATATCAACCGTAATCGTAAAACAAAATCATAGAAACCTGCATTGGACTTGACCACATACTTTCCACAAATAAAATTAAAGGGTCATCGCTTGAAGTCCCGTTGAAAAACAGTTACTACGTAAACTCTGCACGCTAGTTTAGTTCTCTGCGCCTAGAGGCGATGACGTGTTTGACGCACGGGTTATACTCGGCTTATCGCATTTAACAACAATTATTTTTTAAAACATAAATGGGAGCCGATATCGTAAAATCGCTTCGTAACTTTGTTATGACTGATTTAAACTGCATACTCTAATTTTGTCGAGTCAGAAGACTGCAAAATAGTTGCTAATTAGTTAATTAACGAAATTTCCTTTTAATTGATAAATTAGCTGTACTAATCATACAGTTTGTCTCGAAAAATTACAGTTTATAGTAAAACCAATTTGCAAAAAAGTTACGAAGCAATTTTACGATATTGACTCTCGGATGGATTTAAGAAAATAATTCTCTCGAAAGCTGAGAAACTTGGGCCCAAGCCCTTAAGGGTGTTCAAGTGGGATAAAATGACAATTTTATATTTGTATGAAATACTGTTATTTTTGTAGACGTGACTTGCGTATTCATTTACCTCTTACAAAAAATATATATTTAGCATTGCCAGTATTCCCATAACGACATTTCAAAGTCAAAATTGGCATATTTTTACTTCGCACAAAACTTGAAAACCAGTTAAAGTAATGAAATTAAATAATTCACTTTATAACTATGTCCCAAGCTACTGCTTGGAGTATGTAAAAACCCATAACAATTGAGGACTTAACATTCAAAAGGGACTAAGTACTAGTTTTGACAAAAATGAGTTAGGTACATAAAAAGGTGCCAAAACATTAGGTCGAAAACGGACCTAAAGTGCTATCTGCAAGTGACATTCATGCGCGTCGTACATCAGCACAATTACATGGTTGGAGTAATGTCAATGCAGTCTAGTTCTTTGACAAATATATATTGATGTTCATAAGTGTTTGTATTAATTACTGTTCGATTGTTCCTATTTTCTACTTTCCTATTGTAAAATAAATATGTGAACGCATTTGGATAATTCCTTGCTCATTTGTTTGTCGCAATATACTGTTCCCGACGTTATCTCGAAACTTACCTTTTGGTAATGTTAAGTCCTCAATTAGTGTTTTGTATTTTTTAAAAATTGTAAAATTTGATAACTATTTTGTTACTTAAAAGCAATTTTTTTAAAATACGAAAATATTTTAGAATGGGTTTTTATATGCTACAAGCCCTAGACCATGACATGTAGTTTTGATAAGATTATTTTTTCATTTAATTATGTTTGTTGGTTTTCGGAATAATTGTATATTAGAACGTAAATACCAGCGACATTATTACAATTCGGAATTCAACAAGTCTTCCGTGATTTCCTAGATATAATTAAAACATATGTTAGTATGGTTAATAGAACCACGAACTGCGCTGACCGTTGCCAACATTAACGACTGAGAACCTTAAAACATTTTTTTACTGTGGTACTTCGCACTAACATAAAGTCTGCGTTTATGTGATGGCGATACCTACAGTTCACATAATCTATTGGCAAATTTTGTGACCGTAGGCCTGCTAGTGTAGAACATAAAACTGCTGTGTAGCACTAAAGCCTTGGAACCTGTCGTTAGTGCACAGTCCATTGTGCTTTAAGCACAGATCGCTGTAAGCGGGAAATTTCTCTAATACGTTCAAAATATGTTCTATTACGTTATTGGGAAGTTGGACCTAGCTGTGGGACATTCCTTATTCAATGATTAATACACTCGTGTAGGCACACTGTGAAATTTACAGATAAATTTGTCTGACGAGTGTATTCACTAAATCGTGTTGGAAATTCATTTTCCCTTGCATAAAATTTAAGCAACAGAACTGCACACATAATTGACCAACACGTCAAGGAAATGTTTTGTCCGATAGGTGCAAAGAACTTTCTGAGCACCATAAAACGGGGTTACTTTGCCCCTCAAAATATTAATTTTGGGGTCTTTTTGTGAAGATAATTATAACCAATAGCTTTTAAAAAAAAAACCGTCTAGCTAATATTTGAAACTATCTTCAATAAACTACATACATAGGCTACAAACATTTTGAGTGGGACAAAGTTACCCCCCAGGACAGAAGTTGCTCCAGCTTACGGTATCTAGTAAACATGTATTCAGTGGATGGTTCGAAACTAGACGAGACGCCACAAGAAGAAGACTCATGCTTGAGAAGTTACGTTCTTCATAAGCCTCGGTGGTGTAGTGGTTAACATGCTGAGCTAGAGTGATGCTATGTGTAGTGGTTCAATTCTGACTTCCACTGTAAATGTATTTGCCGTTATTTCGGTTAACGGGTAAATGTACAACAGTAAAAGAAAAGTTGTTACAGACGTGTACGAATTTTCTTATTTTATTGACAAGGAATATCCCCTCACTTGTAAAGGAATTTTGTACGCACGCTTGTCAGGTAGTAAGAGAATATTTCCCTTAGTTACTTGTGTAAATTTACTATACACATGTGCGGTAGCTTTCTCTTCATGGAAGTGTAATTTTCTCCCCTTTTGTTACGTGTAAAGAATATTGCCTTTTTTATTTTCCAGTGGGCGAAACCACCAGTGCATCCTACGAATACTTCACGAGATCAGAAATCCAAATACGAATCGAGCGTTAAACACAGGAGACGTAAAGTTAAGATTTGAACTGAGACTTGAATAATTTAATTAGACTTGAGTATTAATGAGTTACAATCTTCTGGACCGAGGCAGCCTTATATATTCAGTATCGATCTTAAAATACTTCCTCATTCCCCAGATGACTCCCCTCCATTAGAACACACATGCCTCACTTAGCTTCTTTACACTTCTCCACCGCTCCTCGATGAAACATTAGGAGAAAATACTTTCAAAAATGTAAATATGTTTACAAAATCGGGGAGGAATAACGAGTTTACCTATCCAACAGTGGGAGGAAGCAGAATCTGTATTAGACCAGCCATACACGATTGGTTTGACTTGGCTCATGTGATTCATGCTCTAGAAAGTTTTTTTCACTCTACTCACGGAGGATAAGAGCTCTCTGCACCGAAAAATTCATAGTTTTATAACTGTATGGGCTGTTCACTATAAACAGCACTCAGCAGAACTTGTAATTAATTAACAATATGTTTTATTGGACCAATATATGTTAACTGTTGAGAGTGTCGAAACATTTACACTGTTTCTTAGTAACCTGGAAGTTTTCATATTAAAAGTAGTACAGATGGCTGCAAAACGGCTGAAGGGAAACTTTACGCAGTGCTCACTTTATCGTGAACGGCCTATACCAAGCACTGTCCACCTATTACACATTACAGTAATAGTAATTTCCCACAAATGACATATTTTCGCCTCCATAGTTTTCTTACAGGCGCATGTCAAAGTACCGATTTGGCTATTTTCGCTACTTACCCAAATTTGAAGCTATTCAAACGATACAAATGAAGTAAATTATAGTGAAAGTAAATGTATGATGACACATTTGTTATTTCACAAAAAATTATTTTTTTTAATGCGGGTTGTCATAAATATGCAAAATTTTAGATGCTTCCAGGAAACTTTTTTTTATTATAGTTAATTTGTACGTAAAATTACAAAGGTTTCATTCTGTTGTTAATTACATTTACATTTACTCTGTGTTATTTCATTTGTATTGCTACTTTGGTATGCGCTTGTACGAAAACTAAAAAACCGAAAAAATATTTTATTATTGGGCTATTACTATTAATGTAATATGTAAGAGTTGAACAGCAATTATAAAATTACGAAATTTTCGGTGCAGAGCGTCTTGGTCACAGACGATTTGGTGTTGTAACGTTTCACGCAAATTCTTTTAGTTATTTTTACAAGAAACCGCTTAAATTATTTGTATTGCGGTTATCTACGAAAAGAACACACACTTGAAACTGCACGTCTCACTTTTTTTTTTTTTTTTTTTTTTTAATTCAGCACGCTTGTTATAAACACGATTTTTGGGGCTCTCAAAATGTCTAGAAACGACGTTTTTTAGACTGCTGTAACTCCGAAAACACTACCTAAATTCGTAACGTGCAAAACGAGACGCGTAATACTGTCCAGAAATACAATTTTAGGTTCACCTCTTAAAGTCCCATAGGAAAAAAGAGTTCTATGATAATCTTGCACTCTAGTTTAGCGTGATGTGAATAGAGGCGATATGTCTCTCGTCGTGCGTGGCACTCTGTGTCTAAACGCTCCGCTGTTCCCACCCGTCAAATGCGTTTAAAACTTACATATATTAATAACTTATGTTTTCTTTTATGTAATCATGTTCTGTAAAACTGTCATATATACAACTGGAATTAAATGCCACAGTTTAACTTTGAGCCTAAATTTTTTTCCAGCTGCATCACAATGGCACTTGTTCTGTTATGCATTGTTCAAGTTACATAAAAAGTACTTAAAAGATTGTGGCGTAAGAACAACGATATCTTGATGTTACTTTATAGAGAGATCACAAAGCTTTATCAGTTTCTATATTTTCTGATATACATGTTCGATATATCTGAACTGTACTAGCTTATCTCTTGTAAAACTATATAGCCAGTTTTTTCCTTGCTTGAAACATGTTACTGAAGTGGCAGATTGTGAATGTCTCCTACATTGTGTAGACCTGAAATCTCGGTGAATCATCTTAACGGAATGGGAATGCGTATCTGTTTTTTTTACAACTGTATTTGTGCTTTATGAGAAAGAGAGAGAGAGTAAGTGTGTGTGTGTGTGTGTGTGTGTGTAAAAAACTAACAGTTATGTGTAAACAGGGAAACTGACACTTATAAAAAGTTTCCTTCGTGTAAAATAAACTTGTATGTAGTGTATATTATATTTAAAACATGACCTATTATTTTACAAATTGATTCAAAAGAAAACTGACCGGTAACTGTTGCCTTTTTCATTTCCTGAGTTAAGTCAAAGAAATAGTGATATTTTGAGTGGTTTATCTTAATCTCCCTAATATCGTAGGTCTGTGTATTAAAAATAAATATAGAAACACCTGCAGCTGAGCAAAAACATGCATGCAAAATACTACAAAATTTTTTAAAGTTAGTATGTTGTGATTGAAAGCGGTATACCTGGGGCCCGGTAGTTTTCGTGAAAAGATTTTTGCAGCACTTTTTTTCAGTGCCTTACGCGCGCACCTGCATCTCTGCTGTGTGGTCAGTGATTGGATGCTGTAACAGCCAGTGTCTGGAGGTTAAAACAGCAAATCACAGACGTAATGTGTCACAGTTATCCATGTACTGATTGGCACAGCCTAATGAATAATAACTCTGCACAAAAATACTCTGCAAATAGTCATGAAGTTGAGGTGCAGGTGTACACGTAAGAAACTGAAACAAAGTGGGTAAAAAATATTTTTTTTTTGGCGATAACTACCGTGCCCTAGGTATATGTAAAATGTAGACATTGAGATTGTTTTAATTATATTCATTTTTGTTAATTATCTGTAAAGGACGGATACTGTCACCCAGGCGTGAGGACATTCTTAAACGTAATTCATACGCAGGTGTATAGATTTATTGAAGAGATTTTGGGCAGCACTTAAGTGGCCTCCGTAGATAGGCTGCATTTGTGTATGTGAGGCAGGAGTGACAAGGTCGCCGTTGACCGACGTATATAAGGTATTATCGCCTCTCCGTGCAAGCCACTCAGATGGCGTGTAGTGCTTTACTATTGTCATTTTTCCTATGCGGGACTTTAAGCGGTGACCACATTAGTTTATTTGTGGGCATCGTAGTTCAAAATCTAACACTTGTTTCTATAGTTGTGTTTTTCAAATCCGATTGTTATTTTTCCAGATATGGCAGTCTGAAAAAAAAAAAAAAAAACATTTTTGACCATTCTGAGGGCGTCGAAAATGATGTTTCTAATAAACGTGCCGAATATTTGAAACTATAGCAACATAGTTTGAAGTGTGCGTTCTTTTCGTAGATATACAAATATAATGAGCGTTTAGTAGTTTCGTCAAAAAAAAAAAAAAGAATAATCGCAACTCGTTGCAACGCATTTCAAGCGAAGGTAGGAAGGCCCCTTAACATCCGGGTCTTTAGCGCTGGTGAGGGGTGACACGGTGCGAGTATGGAGCAGGGACGGAATGAAGGGTTGGGAAAACGGGAATTCCCCGAGAAAACCCACCTATCGCAGCGACAAAGTCCCGCACGATTCCCACATTCGCAAATCCGGGGACCGACCCCGCCGGGAAGCTAACCCGGATCGCCTTGGTGAGATGTGAGTGCTGTAGTCACTGCGCAAACCCTGGCCCACACACGAAACTAAAAGCTGTTACACTACAACAGAAACTAACTGCAGCCAACATGTATCCATCGCTAAAAATATTTATATTTCCCCAATTCTCTCCCAGTAAAAAAAAAAAAAAAAAAAGTTTAAATTTATCGATGTTCGCTTAATACATTTGCATTATTCATTACCTGTGACTGAAAAGTCGTAACATGAAATATGGCCAGGCATTTGTGCAGTTCCTGCAATAATTATGTCGAAGTAGATTGATTAGTTCGCGAGAAAACAACACCGCACGGTTGCTTATCGGAAATTTCCCCGAGGTAAAGGATCAGGCTATTTCGGGCGACCGGATCCTATACTAGGAAAGCGCGACTGATAAGGCCGACTCTTGATAACACTTCGCTCATTACATCTGCACGCGGAGAACTCAACTGTCGCACAGTGTTTGCATAAGTTATAATTTTTTTTTCGCCTATGAATACTACTGTAAGATTTAAAACGAAAAACCTGGGGTGCATGCAATACATATATTGATGTATCAGTACTTTATCGTTCACCTTACTAACAGTTTCATTGCACAGCAAATGATAACTGATGATTTTTCAATGACAGCTACCTTACCTATTGCATGCACCCTACGTTTTTCGTTGTAAATCTTACCAGTTTTTTCATAGCATAAATCACAATACATTCTAGTACTTTTAAAAAACGCAGTAAATCACTTTTTCTTTTTAAATTTAAATGTCATTTTTTGATTTTAGTCTTGTGTGTATATGAAATTTTGCAGTCAATTTTAAACAAGAAAAATTTGTACCGGACAGTTACGCAATAGACTGACAACAAAGCGAATTAATATTGCATTGTCATCCATTTCTAAGGTGTGTCCAAAGTTTGAAGTCTGTAGCTCATCGAGAAGTTAGTTTAATGTGATATATTAAACTCAGCAATTATTTTTTTTACAATTTTCCATTCATATTTGCACTGCCATACAATTCTGAGATATGTGGAAGGTTTCAAGTCTCCAGCTCATCGGGAATGTAAAATCGACTGCAAAATTAGTACTGAACATACAGACAAGGGAGCGAGTTTTAAAAAATGTGATAATAAAATATAAAATTCTTTACAACATCGCGCAAAACTATTTATAAACATGGGTTAAAAAATAATTGGTGTCTGAAATTAAGATTTTCACTCTCGTACCTAGTATATAAGTAATCACTTTTACACCGACAGCGGTAAAAATCGTAAGTTGCTCAGTGCTACATGGTAAATACAGAATGCATATCACATGGCACAAAACTTGTCCTAACAATAATTGTTAATGTAATCAAAGTGTGCACTGTGCTGTGATAGTGCTATCTACGCTGCTTCTGAGCTGCAGTGCAACTGCTTTGACATGCAGTGCCGCACTAATTAGCACTTGAATCGCGAATGAGGGCTGTGTTATGGTGCAATTGAGTTGACACACTGCGCTAACTCAAGCCGTGTTCGAATCCGCTAGAAGACTGCCATTTAGGTACCTAAATCGACCACGTGGCCAATTTTAGGGCCTAAAAATGTGGGGATTTAGGGTTGAAATGTACTGAGGTAGAGTAGCACACTAAATCCCCAAATAGGTCCGTAAAGTCGTCTGCTGTTGTTGATTCAAGTATTATGGTCCCGTATTTCAACCGAAACTAATACCTTAAAACGGGGTGATTAGAAACTCTGGGGTGAAAAGAAACGAAATTTTAAAGCTAAATTTTCTGTATTAATTCTGTTTTAAAAATTCTGTTCTTAGATAGGCAAGTTAAAACCGTTTACAAACAATAGTTTTATAGTAATTAAAATGTTTCTAAGCAAAAGGTGTAAGCTAGGAATTAATTTCTATTTTTGTTTCTATCCACCCCAGTGTTTCTAATCATCCTGTTTTACGGTAATAACTATCAACGACAAGAATTATATAGCTAAAGAACGAAACATCGCGATTATTTTTTAGTGTATAAGCAGTTATAATACATGTTTATATTAAAAATAATTTTCCTACTTTGTAATATAACAAAATAATTGCTGATATATAGTTTTTTAAAATTATATTTTTGTTGAAAGGATAAAATAACTAAAAAGTTGTTCGTTTATAATGCCTTTGTGCGGTAAAGGTATTATTTATTTACAACGGATTTTTACAAAAACTAACCTGTTAAAGATAGCTAGTCATCAAGATCTGCTATATCATAGCAAATTAGTTAGTTTGTGACAAATAAATGCGAGCAAATAGTTAGGTTCACTTTTTAAACCAAACATTCGTCCCTCGGCACGGTCGTAGAAGAACAGGTCTGGACACTCGCCTATCTAACAATGTATTTTGCTTGACCCCCTTGTTGTTTGGCTGTAGTTCGTCAAGTTACCGAGAATGTCGTACTTTTTGGCGCTGTTTTCCGGGCGGTCGGACTCAAACTCCGTCCACTTTTTTCCATTGTTAAATTTATAAAGTAAATAAAGATTGCTGGAG
>PNEQ01000730.1:0-24104 GCA_003012365.1 Medauroidea extradentata | reverse complement strand
CTGTGAGCGAAGAAAGTATTTCATAAATTGATAAAAAAAAAAAATACATTTTGATAAATTGTTTATCTCAGCGGAAAGGAAGTGGGCGGAGTTTAGTCCGACCGCCCTAACTGGAGCGCCAACAAAACACAATATTCTCGGTAACTTGGTGAACTACAGCCAAACAACAAGGGGGTCAAGTTTCCAGGCGAGTGTCCAGACCTGTTCTTCTACGGCCGTGTCCCTCGGACGTATCATTTTGTAAACTTAGAGTTAAAATTTTACTCTACCCGGGCAAAGAAGTGACTTTTCGTAAACATGGATACGAAGGAGATAACGAAACAACGTCGAAACTTCATCAAACCTCTAGTTTCCGATTCTGCCACATGCAGCGCTGATATTTGACGTTCGAAACCATACACCCTAAATTCCTAAACCCTAAATCCCCAAATAGGCCATTTCGAACGCGCCTTCAGTAGGTTGCGCCTGTTTTGCTGCGCCAACACCCGATATTTCAGTGAGTTGCCCATCCCTACGCCTGCTGGAATATGTATGCGTGGGTTTTACATCTTCCTGCGAACACAGGACTCCTTGCTACGTCGATACCGGCTCTGCGCTGAGGTTAATGCTGCTCGTTTTCAACATTTATTGTAGCATAGATTAAAAAACTCAATTGCTGTAAATACCATTTGTGTCGTCTCAATCACACACGATACTCCTAAATACTCATTATTCCTAAACTATTTGTTTCCGACACATGGTTATGTGGCGAAATATATTTGTATTTGTCTTCTTTATCTTCCCTATTACTTTGGGCATTGCATTTTGAACTTCCTGTATATTAAATAACTCATTCCTCGGTATGAATATATACATTATTCAAGAACGGAAGTTTTCGATGATTTTCAGAGTCTAATTACGCCTAAACTAAGGCCTTAAGGGCATGGGACCTTTAACTTAAACAAGTTTGGTCCTTCCTCATTACAACCCCCTCCCATTAGGACGAGATGGGTTACAAAAAATGTCTGCAAAGGACCTTTGGGGAGCTATAGGTGTCAGTGGTGACCACTACAGGTCACGGGTTACGAGTATCAAGTCACCGTAACTCGGTCACAGTTCACAGGTCCCGTGTCACGGATTATGAGTAATCGGTGACAGGTCGCATAATATATGTTACGAATCATGTGTCTTGGGTCGTGTGTAACAGGTCGCGGGTATCAGGTCACAGGTCCAGTGTTGCCAACCGTACCCGAATTCGGGTACACGTACCAGAATTGTGCTGTTTGTACCCTGTACCCGACAGTACTGGCTCGGGTACGCAAACGTACCCGAATTTGTTGTGATGAATAGTCCCATATTAATTGTTTAGTTTTAAGATATTTTATCTTTGTTACAGTAACTAATTTTGTTTCAAATTACATTTGTGAGCCGCCATATTTGAATACTACACATTTTGCAATAACTTTTAGTTTACATAAATTTCCGAAATTCGGGCCGTGATGGGGCTTAGAATGACACTTTGAATAAATTGACTTCATCATTAGTATGATTTTTTCACAAGTTTGTTTTGTGGTATGAAATTAGTCAAATGTTTAAAAAAAGTTTTCTTTTGAAAAGCATAGCTTACTAAAGAATATCAAAATAATACCAGAAATGTTATATTCAGATTTTCTGGAAATATACATATATTAAGCATTATCGTGGTCAATTGAAAAATTAAAAAAGAAATAATAAGATGTCGATAGCCCTACCAGCACAGCAAGTCTCCAGGATGTCCTAGGGACATCCTTTGAGGATATCCGGGTACATGCGATCCTCGGGATGTCCTAAGGATGGATATTTCGGATGTCCGAGAGCTCCGAAAAACCATGTCCCTAGGACGTCCTAAGTACCTCCTCGAAAAGTACATCACATCCCAGGAAGCTCCTTGGAAGATGAATTTGGGTCATCCTAAATTCCTCATCTGGGGAGCTCCCAGGGATGTCCTTACAGGGAGCTCCCCCGGAGCTCCTCTGAGGAACTCCCTGGGATGTCCGAGCAGGAGCTCCCTGGGATGTCCTAGTAGGAGATCCCTGGGATGTCCGAGCAGGTTCTCCCTGGGATATCCGAGCAGGAGTTCCCACAGACGTAGTGGATTTCTAGGCAAGTTCCTAATATGACCACTAGATAGCTCACGATATTATTTAAATATACATGAGGTTTGTTGCAATTAATTTAGTAGATAATTCATAATATATATATATGCCTTAAGAAATTGGTAAATTTATTAATTTCGACACACATATTTTATTATTACTGGTAGACTTTTGGAAGTTGAAGCATTTAAAAAAATGTTATTACAGACGAATTGTTTATTCAAAAGATTTTAAGAGGCTACATTAACAATTATGTGTATTTGACTGTGTGTTAAATACTAAGTTTTTATATCACCAAAACAAATATATTTGTTTTCTTTTGTGTTGAATACTAAACTTTTACTTTTGCTGCTGGAAGGAGCTCCTAGGGATGTCCCAGGGATGCATTTAATACAGGTCCCATGGAGGTCCTAGGGATGTCCCAGGGACGTGTTTAATGCAGGTCCCAGGGAGCTCCTAGGGATGTCCTGGGGATGCATTTAATGCAGATCCCAGAGAGCTCCTGAGGATGTCTTGAGAATGTGTTTATTACAGATACCAGGGAGCTCCTAGGGATGTCCCAGGGATGTGTATGCAAGACATCCTAGGGATGTCCGTAGGTAGTACTTTTCCATGAACTTTTCCTACATAAAAAGGACTTGAAATGAACTTCCTTAGGACGTCCTAGGGACGACAGTTACCACATCCTACGGACGTCCTCAGGATGTCTGTGTGCTGGTAGGGAGATTTTATTGTAATAACAAGAACAAGCAGAATGAGGAGGGTATTTATTCCCTGCTCTACATACTGACAGCAAACAGGGAACCCCTGTTTCCTGGGTTAAGGGGCCCGCCTCGTTGCCATAAAATAACACTGCATCGTGTTTGAAGAAAACGTTTTACACCGAAACTAATACGCGCGTGTTCACGCCGTTTCTCTACGAAAAGAACACACACTTCAGACGACTGCCCTTAAGTACTTTCAAGACAACACACGTATTGGAAATCCCCTTTTAAGGCACGTCACAATGGGTTAAAACGGGTCTTTCAGGCTGCTATAGCGGAAAATATACTAGCCGAATACATGTGAAACCACTTAAGAGTAGTGCATTGGACTTTAGTAAAGTGATTTCTTAAATAAAACAATAGGGTCACCACTTAAAGTCCCATACGAAATTTGTTTTTTCGCGAAGACTGCACGCCTTAAGCGTAGAGGCGACGCACCGTTGTATGGCCCATACGACGTCGCCCTTAGCACCATACCTCACTCACACAAACACATGTGCCACGAGGCGGGCCCCTTAAATGTTCTCCAGTCCCCACCGTCGCTGCGTTTCAGAGTCAGACATAAGCAGAGGGTAGCAACAGGCAGTTGTGAGTGTTATTCATACGAGATACGAGAGGTTTTGTGGGCAAGTAGTTTTGAAAAAGCTTTGTAGTGATTATTTAAGTGTTACTACTTAAAAAGACAGATTATTTTGAAAGTACCTGTAAAAGTACCCGAATTTAAACGCGAACATATCTGAATGTACCCGAATTTTGAGGTGTGTGTACCAGAATAATTCACACGAAGGTTGGCAACACTGCACAGGTCTGAAGAAGTGTCATTGAGTATAGAATATAGTGTCGTGTCTTTAACGTTATATTAGAATATACATTATATCAGTAAGTCGTGGGGAAGGGGGTTAAGGTAGGTCTGCGGTTTACATGTGTTCTAAGACTGAGATTACGCAAGAACCTAGAGAGATGAACAGCTGCCCGTGATTTCCGCGGGCCTGTTAAATGGACATCTAAGTATTAAAAAACTATTTTTTTTTTCAAATATGCCCGACTTTGAGGGCGCGCAGCACCCGAGCCGTTAGAGGTACGGCACTGCAAAATATTTCCTGCACCTCTTCCATTCTCCCTCTTTCGGAAACTCCCTTACACAGCACCATCTCACCCACCCCTTGGGAGGAGATAGGGTTACGAAGGAGGTATGTTTTCGACTTTTTCGCACAAAACTGGCTAGAATCAGATAATGCCATTTTCACGCCTTTTTGGCGAGTCTTAAGATAAAATGATAGCAAAACTCGAGGGAAAAAACGTTCCGTGTGCGGTGAGCTTGAATGTAACTTTTAACTCTCATTCTTGACTAGACGGTCTTCAAAAATGCTCTCTTTATCTTGAGTAGCCCATAGCAGTAAATAGTCATGCTTTCGGAGAACAAATTAGTCAAGTGAACGTCAGATATATCAGACGGACTCACGCGTTCACAGGTCACTCAGAGCCGACAATACAGATTTTTCAGTATACTCATGATTCGTCACTCAGAGCAGACAATCCAGATTTTTCAGTATACTCATGATTCAGTGCCCATATTTGTATGCTCGTGTATAGCGATACATACACTTCCGGATGAACTCAATGTTTTCTTGAATGCTCGTCCAGAAAAATATCTCGCCTTCTGATAGGCTGTTCGTTTATGGGATTGTCCGGGTCGGCATGAACTGACGACGTGTGAACGAGGCTTCAGGCCTCTGGCACAAATGATTGTTGTTGTTGTTGGCGGTTGGTGTTGGCGACAATTGAAGGATGGGTTACCAAATGTGTGGTGGCAGAACTGCCTGTTGGTGGCTGTAGTTAGTGTTGTAGTGGTTGGTGTGGAGGAATAAAATGTGACTCCTTGTTTATCGCAGCGCTAGTAGTCTTTTAATGACAGATTTGTCTTATTTTGTATTTGGCTTAGCAAGTTTTCACATCTTAAAATGTGTAGTTGCAATCGGAATTGCCTGTGTTATAAAAGAAGAAAATTGAAAATCCAGATAATGTGTATGCAATTTTGTATTGGAACAAATTCTCAACCACAATATTTAGTTGTTCAATATTTTACACGTAGACATATATTGCAAGGACTCTAAATTTTTGTAAGGCAGGAAAAATTTATTTTGTTAGAATGTGTTCTCTAAAACAATGTTTTTTTTTTTCTCAGACGACTTATATAAACAGTTCCACACACATGCCAATGCGTTTATAGATATACTAAATATATATCTACAATACCAGCTTACCATATTAACATAATTTTAAATAAATAATTGTAAATATTGTAACAACGCCAGATGTAAACAAGGTAAACCTTCGACTAAATTACTACTAGCGCTCGACGGCAAAAAGGGAGTAACTTTTTCTTGTTGGAGAGCATTATGCAGTGCCAAGATCTCTTCCTCTTAAAGACTGTGGTTACGAAGCATTTCAACGCTCATTCCCATTGGTGGTGATTGTTGGTGTCGTTGCTATAGCAAAGTTCAAAATATTGAATTGTTAAGTACAACCGAAACAAGTTAAGACTTTTTATAAAAAAAAAAAGACTCACAGGATACTAAATTTCAAATCGATCAGACCAGTAGGACTGCTCCCACGTACTAAAAATAACTAGAAAAGAGTAATGATCTTGCTGAACAGATTTCCTTGAATCATAGCTAAGAACACTCTCGATCAAGTCAGCTTTCAAACAAAAAAAAAAAAAAAAAACTAAATCAAAATTAGTGTATTCGTTCAGGAGCTACGATGCCACAGATAGAGACGTCAAAACTTATAACACCCCTCTTTCTAAGTCACGAGCACGGTCGTTGAAGAACAGGTCTAGAAACTCGCCTATCTAACAATGTATTTTGCTTGACCCATTGTTGTTTGGCTGTAGTTCGTCAAGTTACCGAGAATGCCGTACTTTTTGGCGCTGTTTTCCGGGCGGTCGGACTCAAACTCCGTCCATTTTTTTCTATTGTTAAATTTATAAAGTAAATAAAGATTGATAGAGCCTTTTCTTAAATTTGTGAGCG
The DNA here is from genome assembly GCA_003012365.1 of Medauroidea extradentata. Taxonomy (NCBI): domain Eukaryota; kingdom Metazoa; phylum Arthropoda; class Insecta; order Phasmatodea; family Phasmatidae; genus Medauroidea; species Medauroidea extradentata. Next base: position 18,191 of record PNEQ01000730.1, on the reverse strand, counting down.
AAGAAAGCATTTCATAAATTGATAAAAAATACGTTTTGATAAATCGTTTATCTTAGCGGAAAGGAAGTGGGCGGAGTTTAGTCCGACCGCCGTAACATCAGCGCCAGTAAAACACAATATTCTCGGTAACTTGGTGAACTACAACCAAACAACAAGGGGGTCAAATATCCAGGCGAGTGTCCAGACCCGTTCTTCTACGACCGTGGTCGGGGATTCAAAGCAAATTGCAGTATACGGATAAGTTGAGTTTGGTTCTATCATTCAAACGTTAACGTTACTAACCCTCGCTTTATTTCTAATTTCTTCAAACACGACGCATACCACTGACATTTGTGTCCGAAATGTATAGTCAATTTAAATTACATGAGCCATTTGTGGCTTATATATACCAGTATGTACAACGATTTATTTATTTCGACTTAGTATTTACACGGTGAAATTAAGGCATACACATATTATTTATATTTAACCATGGTTATTATACATTACAAAGTTATGGAGACCATTAGTGTGACGTCACACGACGATGCTGGTTCCAAACATATATATTCTTGGCACATGCTAAACAGTGATAAAATTTTACATCTCTAAGGAATATTGGGAAAATTCTATAGTTTTTCGAAATAAATAATATCATAGAAGTTATGAACATAGCCTAACAGATAAAATTGCAACATACTCGGAGTTATTTATGTGTAAATAGTGACGAGGTTACTTAACCTAAGAGTAAACTTGCATGTTTGTTCTCGTTTGAATAGTACCGGTACACTTTATTTGCAATTAAAATGTCGGTAAAACAAAAATAATGATTTAAGTCAACTAGTAACTAATACCTACATTTACATTTCAATGCTGAACTTTCAAAACAAACATTTGTTTGGAACCAGTGCCCTCGTGTGACGTCACAACTAATGGTGTCCATTAGTAACAAAATAAGAAACATAAAAAATTACATACTGGGGAAAACAAAAATGTGCATCATATAAAGAGAAAGCAACGCTTCGCACAGCAACTTGTGACATTGACAAGACCGACAGCAACGGCCGATTATGCCAGAGACCTTAGCATACGTACCTGGCTGCCTGCCGGCGATCAGACGTGATCAACAGCTAGCCCGCCGTGCCTCAAGCTCTGCGCTACTCTGCGAGATAAGGTGCGTGGTGCGTGCTAGATAACACAAGTCAGCAAGGATTACTAATATACTCAGTCACTGCTCAGTCTCTCTCCCCCTCCCCCTCTCCCTCTACTAATCTTACCGCGGCGCGGTTGGCGCAGTAGCCAGTACACTCGTCTTCCGTGTTCGATTCTCGGCGAGGAACACTCACTTTACATCCATTCGATGGATATGGTATTCTCTATATGCAGCAACAGACAACAGTACTCTTTTAATGTTTGTAATTTTAAAACTGGTGAATAAATATCTCCTAAATTCTCATCCTGTTGGAAACCCCGTACTTCTTGTCTTGCTTCACATATTAATTTTTCTCCTACCATCTTCTTTGTGAATATCCATTTACTGTTCAAAAGCTTTTTGTTTTCAGGTTTGGGAACTATTTTCCAAGTTTTGTTTTCTTCTAACACCTTCAATTCTTCGACCATTGCTTCCTTCCAGTTTAATTTGTCATCTCTTTCTTCAATGTCTTGAAAAGTTAATGATACATCTTATTGCATAGTAATTAGAGCGAATTGTGCTTCATCATTCTCATCTAAACTCATTTGGTAATCTTCATGCCATTTTGGCCTTTGCGTCTTCCTTCCCTTTTTCTTGTTTTTCTAAGACTGGTGCTTCACTGTTATTTTGTCTTATATTTGACGATTCTTGTTCTTTTTCTGTTACCAGTTCCGTATTTTCTTTTTGCTCTTCTCCTTGCACAAAAGAGTCTTTGCTGCCTGTCGGTAGATAAACACAATCATCATGTTTTGACCTCTCATAAAATTTAACATTTCTCTCAATTACCACTTTATTCTTTTCCATGTCAAAATCTCTATATCCTGAAGTGCTGTATCCTATACTACTTGTACAATTTGTGTATATATAGTAGCCGACAGGACAATAAAGAATTGAATTTAAAAAAAAACAGAGTCAATTTTTCTCCGGTATTGTTGAATTTTTGTCTTTGTTGTTTAGGGACATGGTTGTAGGCATTGGAACCAAACACTCTCGTATTTGGCACATCTGGTTTTAGTTCAGTCCCCTCTTCACTTGCTGTTGATGTTCTTCCAATTGATGGACTTCTATTTGTAACATATCCTGCATATAATAATGCATCAGCCCAAAATTCTTTTCCTAAAGTTGTCTCAAGCAGTACTGTTCTCGCTTATTCAACTAATGTGCGATTCATTCGCTCCGCGGCTCCACTCATCTCGGGATCGTATGGTACTGTGTATTGTAATGAGATATCTTTCTGGTCGCGAAATTTTTGAAAAACCATTTATACATATTCTTTACTATTATCTGTTCTTAGATTTAAAATTGTTTCACTAAAATGATTTGTAGTATAGTTGTAGTAGCTGTTAAATTTGTCAAACACTTCAGATCTTTTTTTTTAACGAATACACAATAACACATCTTGTATACTCGTCAAAGAAAGTTAAAAAAAATATTTGCAGCCCTCTCTACTTATTGGACATATTGGTCCACAAATATCTGTGTGTACTAATTCCAGTGGCTTTCTTGTTCTATGTCCTATCCCACTGAAAAGTTGTCTTGTAATTTTTGCCAATAAACAGGGTTCACATAATATATTTTCTACTATATGGTTTTGCAAATCTTCTAAACCATTAACCAAATTCATCTGAGCTAATACATTTATAGTTTTTTTATTCCTAAATGACCTAAATGTCTATGCCATAAATTAAGTGCGTCATTACAATCCTTAGTAACAGAGTAATTACATTTTTGCTCAATAACTTCCATTTCAACATTATAAAGCATGCTATTTGCATTTCCTATCACAATTATTTTATCCTTACATCACCTGCCTATGATAGAATACAATTTTCGACCCACTAGATTCCTTCTCATTTCAGGTATATAATATACATTCTTAGTTGTACAAAATGTGACTTTGTTTCCTGCTTAGTGTTTCACTCTGTTATTACCAATTCCTGTTGCTTTTATTAGTACGCCATTCTTAGCTGCAGCTATGTTTTTGTGCTCCTTGAGTTCTATATATTCCATTAAGAATTCTTTACTGCTTACTAGATAATCAGAGCATCCTGAGTCTATATACCACATCAACTTTACATTGTTACAGTTATTTGCCTCACGACTGGTGTCACCTACAAAAGCTACATTATTTGATATGTGCTGTTCTGCTGTATAGACTTGATGACTATGTCCTTGTACTCGTTCTTGACCTCGCCCTTGACCTCGCCCTTGACCTCGCCCTTGACCTCGTCCTTGACCTCGTCCTTGACCTCGCCCTTGACATCATCCTTGACATTGTCCTTGCCCTCGCCCTTGACATCGTCCTTGTCCTCACCCTTGACATGGTCCTTCTCGCTCTTGATCTCGTCCTTGTCCTCGCCCTTGACATCGTCCTTGTCCTCGCCCTTGACATCGTCCTTGACCTTGCCCTTGGTCTCGTCCTTGTCCTCGCCCTTGACATCGTCCTTGTCCTCTTGTTGTTCTGTTGTAATTTGAAGACTTCTAAAATTCTTCATGCTGCTTGTATCCTTGAAAATTTATACAATTTTGTAGAAATTTCTGTCCTCGGCTTCGTTAATAGTTGCCACAGATCCCTCGTCCCTTGCTGGAAATTGTTTCTCATGTTTCATTGGTATTTTTTGTGGCCTGGCATTCCACATACAAAACAGGAAAATGCATTAGTGTGCGCCATATTTCGGCCATCATATAACTCTTGTGAATCTTTCTCCTTATTCTCTTATACTCCAAGTAGTCTGTTTTTTTTTCCACAAAGTCTAACTGTAACTTTTCCATAGTCTCTAATGCTATAATGACGCTTTCATATGACTTTGGCATTGACACCAACACATAGTTTACTTTTTCTTCTTCTCTCAATATTGTGTCAGTTTCTTTTAGTTCTGTAAAAATGTCTTCCATTTTTGTAAAATGATCCATCAATGATTGTATTTCCACATACTTCATTTATGACAACTGTCTTCTTAAAAATAATTTTGATCGTACAGTCTTTTTCAGATAATTATCTTGTAAATTTTTAAACATTGAATATGCAGTTTTCTTCTTTAAATATTCAATATGACTATCAGCCACACCAGCTACAAGTATTGATTGTACGTTTGCTTCACCTCCTTTTTGTTCATCTTTTTCGTAATAGTCTTCATTTTCAATCGCTTGTAATACTCAATTTTCTTTTAAAATACTTTTCATTCGAAAAGACCATGTACTGAAACTCACACCAGCAAGTGGTGTAATAGGTAACTTATCTCTCAATACTGACATTAATATTTTACCTTTTCAACCATTCATAACCGCAGCTCTGCTACCATGCATGATGAAAATAAAGAATATTAACATAATTTAAGTATACTATATATATTTTTCCCCATCATAAATTTCTTACAATGAACATTATTCACACAACGTTTTCATTTTCTTAATTAACAACTTGTCCATAGATCTTACAAAAGCTACCAAAGATATTAAACTTATGTTAACATTGATGACATTAATAAACTAAAATATGTTGATTGACCTTCAACAGTTAGGATCCAATCCATCAGCACTCACTTGGAGTGATTTCGGAAAACCTTAAGAAACCAAACTCATGATGGTCGGAGCCGTGAATGGAATAGGTGTCGTCCCTAATGCAAGTGCAACGTGTTATGGTTGCTTCATGCCACCTTGTTTGGTTAGAATGTTGAAGTGTCGGAATACCGTTGGAGCAGTAGAGAAGTTGGAAGAAATATACTTCCTGGTCACACATTTCGAAAACTTGATTAGAATTTAGATAAGCGATTCTGATAAGTTTTGATAACTAACCGCTTACGCATATTATGTCGCACTCCTAACAATCTGTTGAAACTTAGTTTTGCAAGATACGATATTAAAATTTATCTATCACACGTTTGTGTGTATGTATGCGTGTATAGGTGTATATCAGAAGAAAAAATAAAAGACAGAACAAAAGAATTCAGAATTAAAATCAGAAACACGACAATTTAACAAGTATAAAAAAAAGAAACAACTGTGAAAAAAATGTACAGAGATAAGGAAGGGAAAAAACATAGTGAATTAATGAAAAGGTTTTTGGGAAGAAAATAGGAAAAGAAAGTGAATAGAAGCTATGATTGGCCCAAGTTCACATGCTCTCTTAAAGGGGAATAATAAAAATAATAATCTTAATATATAAAATGAAGTGTCCTGACACACACTCACTCACTCACTCACTCACTCACTCACTCACTCACTCACTCACTCACTCATTCATCAACGCACAGCCCAAACCGCTGGACCTAGAATCATGAAATTTTGAGGAAAGCTTCCCATTGCCCCGTAGGCACCCACTAAGAATGGATTTTTCGAAATTTGATAATAAAGGAGGTGAAAAGGGATGAAATTTGTTTTCAAAGTATCCCTGATATCTCATTAACCGGGAAAGCTATCATAATTTTTTTAACTTTATAATATTGCTCAAAGAAACGCATGTTGGCGAATTTTTAGATTATGCGAAATTCGAAAATGATGGGGGTGAAAAGCCGTAAAATATGTTTTTCATTAATCCGTGATTTCTCCTAAACCATTTCAGATAGTGAAGTGATTTTTTCTTAAAAATAATGCTTAAATAAATATCTAAAAAGTATTTTTAGAGTTTTTCGAAATTCGTTCTTGAAAGCTGTTAAAAAAATAAAAAATGTTTTCAAATAATCATCTGTACGCTTATTCCCGTTCAGATATCGAGGTGATTTTTTGATAAGAATGAAACTTATGTAAATATCTACAAATCGAATTCAGGTTTTTATGAAATTCAAAAATTAAGGCTGTGAAAAGCTGTAAAACGTTAGTGTCTCCCGATAAAAGATGTATGATCATGGATAAATAATTCAACAGTTGTTTCTTTTTGCTAACATAATCATAAATAAAACCTCTTTGGACTGTAGCCTGTACATACGTAAGAATTATCACGGCATGCCTTTAAGCATTCACTGGGGTATTGTATAAAGTTTGTGGTGTGGGAGTGGTGGGGTTACGGGTTCGTATCCCGCGCAAGATTTAGCGATGGGAATTACTATGACATACGAGCATATTGCGCACGCTCTTTACACTGAGCTAAGATAATTTATAGTTCACTGTTACTGAGTACGCTAGACGTTAAATGCCTTCATGACATATTTTATCCAGAGTTACTGTTTACATTACATCATTTCACGCGGGCAACACCACACCCGGTCAGACACACATACTGTAAGTGGGGGTGACGTTGGACACTTGGGACATTTGAAAATATGTGTAGTTATATATATATATATATATATATATATATATATGTGTGTGTGTGTGTGTGTGTGTAATTTATCCGCCTTTTCTACTTACCTATGTCTGCACCATAAAGTAATAGGGCGGCCACATGCGCCCAGTCGAAGTCAAACTTCCATTCACTCCTTAAAGTTGAGTTCTTGCTTTTATAACAGACTGTGCACTAAGGCATCACACCAGGAGGAGTTGAATCCACTGGGTAGGAGTTCCGCTCCTTCCAGTTACATAGGAGGAACTGGAACCTTTCGGATACCATTTTCATTTATGGAACGAACGACTCCAAACGAGCATGGTGACGCTACAGTAATATGCATTGGACTCGTATCTGGGAGGGGCCGCAGTGACCGAATGGTCAGACCATTCGCCTCCCGCCAAGGCGATCCGGGTTCGATTCCCGGCGGGGTCGGTCCCCGGATTTTCGCATGTGGGAATCGTGCCGGACGATGCCGTTGGTCGGCGGGTTTTCTCGGGGACATCCCGTTTCCCCCGCCCCTTCATTTCGGCGCTGCTCCGTACTCACATCATGTCATCCCTCACCAGCGCTAAAAACCTCGATGTTAAGCGCTGATCAAAATATCTCACTCACTCGTATTTGGGAGGATTCTGGTCCTGATATGGGTTTTTCATGGTTTCCCGAAATCAACCCGGGTGAATGATGAGACGGTTCCTTCATACAGGCAAAGTTATGTGTAACCGTACTCAATGACCTCGCTGTCGACGAGACTTTAAAGCCCCCCAAAAATTATTCTGAGACGTTTCACAGACCTTGAGGTAATCCATCCCGCAGTTGACATGTCCCCAGCAGGCAATCGTTCCTGCCGGGGTTATTGGAAACATCAACACATCCCGCGCTAACCTATTAATAGAGACCCATAAATTCCGCTGGTTCAACAACCTGCTGGCTGTACTCCACAGTTCGTGTATAATCTGTCCTCAGCTACTTGTTCATTGGTCGCTGCTATAGTGAGTTGCAGGCTAGCCTTAGAGTTAGGGAGCGTTTTCATACGTTTGCTGTTGGTTCCAAGTCCTCAAGGACAGGTTTAGTAAACAATGGCCTAATCGTGAAAGTGAAGTCCCATGAACAGGGAGTTCGAATCTACCCGCTTCCCAAATCAATTCGCGAAATTTACGGGTATCTACCTATTGGCCTTACGCTCGTTACAGTCTGGTGGAAATTTGCTTCCCGCCTCTTCCTCGACTGAAACCATCTCCAGGCATGCTCCCAGGCATAGGAACGGCAACCACCATCTCATTTGAGTGCAATCAACACAACACGATCGACTCTGTTTGCATAGGGGCTTCTCATGTCGAACCCCACTGTCCCTGGGGTTATTCCTGTGTATCTGTAGTTTTCACCTCTCAAAACATGTTGCTGTGGCTGAAACGCAAATGTGGAAGTAGGCCAGTGTTACATCAATCCAACAGTGAACACCTGTCCCCTTCCCTTCTGCTCTTCAAACCATCGAGATGGTCCAGGTCCGAGTCCCAAGATGTGCCGCTCGCTGCTAGTCGACTACAGCCTCATAGCCTTCGGCAGCGTGAGCAAGGTAGGAACATAAGCTCCGATAAGCTTATAGAGTACAAATAAATTATATGCTATAGTTCAACGTTGTTTATTTATTAACATTGTTTACAGCCCCTCCCCTCCGAATTAGTTACCATGTAGTGACTATACTAAACTTGTGTATAAACTTGTAGATCAGTCCTTACTCTCTACTCTCTTCTGTAACGTAACCTCCGAGCGTAAGACAGTTTCTGATGGTTTACAACAGTGTGCCTCTCCACCCGGAATAACACCCTTATACGAAAGCAGTGTGAGCAAACACAAGATTAGCCAGACTGTCCCTCAAAACACAGAGTTACCTTGTTCTGTCACAACCTACGACGTGCAGATAACTCAAGATATTTTTTTTTCCACGCCGCACATCGAAGAAGACAGTACTCCCGCGATCCTCGTGTCCACTTGACGCATCGCTGTATCATAGATAAGCTAGGAACGAGATAAGAGAACAGTCATATTTCCTTGATCAGTGATAGACGTCGATGGTCCCGATCGCATAAATAACATACAGAACTCCTACTTTATTGTGCATACCATAATTACCTTAACAGTTACCATCCATGGTCGAGGCACACAAAACATTGCTTTGTATTTCAGAAATGCTGGATTTTTATTTTCTGGAAATATATTTTCATTTTCTCCACATAGCAATAGTGTCCAACACTGCGCATTTAGGTTCGAATCGCGTATAGTCGAGTCAAAGTAGAAATTTTAGAGGAAACCATTAGTTATAAGCTGAAATTTTCCACAGACCTTTTCACCGTACTCTTTAACATACTTTAAGTCCGCAACATTTGAACAAGAATTCCGGCCGCTATTTTCCAAAATGACGGCCGAAAATTGCATTTTTACATTTTCATCGAAAATTGTGGCATTTAAAGCAAAAGCACCCCAGTACTAAATTGAAGAACAAATTTTATCTATAAAAAAGTTCCCAAGTGTTTTGCCATAGGATCAATAGATTCTCCATAAAATGCACACATTTAAAACAACTTCAAATATATTGTTGGTGTATGTTAAATTTCGCAAAGTAAAGCCTTCGCACAGTAGCTACAGAAAGAGGCAAATTGTGTGAATTTGTTTTTATAATGAACAACAATACATTTCATAATTTAGAAAGAATTTAAAGAAGCTATTACCTCCTATTTCCGAATAACATGTGATGTATTAAAGATGCCACAAAATTATAACTTCACAGTTCATCAGGTTCCTCATCTTCTGCGTCTCGTGCTACTCTGACTTTTCCTTCTAGTTCTAGTGTTTCAGGACCATCATCTTCTACTTTGGTTCGGACGACTTGTTGAGGCAAGTCACACCTATGCAAAAGTTACACGTTTTGGAACAGCTGAGCACAGTTCACTTGCAACTGCAAGTAACGACACGTCCTTTGGTACACCGGCAGCTAATCAGCATCAAGATATTATCTGGAGCAGGAGGTAGATCAATTGTTACAGGAACCAGCGTCGTGTTAGAATTTTTCCACCCCCATTTTTCTGGGTGTTTTTCAACACCACACCACAATTGAACTTGGTGGTATGCTCAATAAGAGTGCTGTCTTACCTCCTCTGTTGGAGGAAGTGAGGCAAGATTAAAATTTGTATCTACTTGCTAGTGTTGTGAGGTGATTGAAACGTAACTTATTCAAAGAGGTTATGTTGCTGGAAGCATAATACACAGCAATAACCCATATGCAACCTGAATAAAAAACATCATTATGCGATTAATTGGTATTTTTAAACACTAATTAAGCATCCATTGAATATTTTCTTTTCCTCAGTAGTGTCAAAAATCTTGTTGTTTCCTTTTTTAAATATTGCAGATATTATATTGCATCCACTAAATGCATGATGGAATAATATACGCTCCTGTAAATTTTCTTCGGCCTGAAGTTTTTTGGAAGAAATAAGTATTTTTACAATGTTCTGTGCTCCGGTTTTAGAAAATATATATCCTTCTCTGAAGGGGTCAGTGCTACAATCAAGACCAATAAATCTACATCCTCTCCTACAATGACTACTTTACTTGATGGATTAGAATTTTTGATCTCAATTGCTGTGTTTACTATTAATATATCTGCATCATCTTTGGTTATTTTCACTTGCACACATTCTTGTTCTAATTTTCTAGACAGCAGAGCTATGAGCCTTGTTTTGTTCATGTCATTTGCTAAAAAGGTATCTTGACTGATCTGAACTCTCACATTTTCTTTCCTTGGCTTTCAGCATTTTTTGTGCAGCTTGTACATTGGGAGTAACCATAAAAGACAACAGTGTTATGTCCATATTCGTGATATATGTAAGAGATGAATATTTCACTTATGTCATTAAACGTGTCTCTTTGCTTCCAAATGACATGATAAAATAAGAAGCTACCATCAAGTACATGGACAGTAAGTGCTAAATCGAGGCTTTCGTTTTGCAAAGGCTGAAGTACTTTGTAGAGAGACATTTATGTGTCTTCCGCATTCCAAATTCAGAGAAAAGAGACAGAGGATATGGTGCAAGTTAGCTCATATTCGAAATACTTCTGTAGTTTCATGGCATTATTTGTGTTAGGGATCTTGCATGAAACCACTCTATCCTTCTAATTTTGAAATTTCCAATTATTTTCCAACCAACCAATAGATTGACTGCTGACAGTTTACTTGTATTTCCATGGAGAATATAACTGATATGCAAATCTGATAATATGGCTTCTTTTAAAGACCCCTTTCCCATAAAGGGATCAATTTGTACTTTACTCATCTTCGCCACACCTGAGGCTGAGGTTATGTGTTTCACTTTCGAATGTGGTCCTTGATGAGTAACTGCTGATTTCGGTGTCACACACTGAATGCCACATATTATGTGTAATGTATTTAGCCCATCCAGAGTTTTGACATTGAAATCTGCATTATCGATTGCGTAATGAGTGAAACTCCCAGATTTAACAAGTTGCTCAGTACTTTTCAAGGAAGGGGTTTCAGAAACCTGTGCATCACTATAACTTGCGTACATTCCTAAACTTGACAAAACGTACAAAATATGTTTTGACTCATATTTTCTATGTAGACACACTGCCAGCCCGATAAGAGAAGATATGAATGATCTTGAACTTGTAGCCGAAATAATTTAATGTTCAATACTGTGACACTTTCTTTCAATTGGTTTCAGTTGCTCTGTTTTTTTTTTCCAGATTACTTTCTCTAAAAACACACTCAAAGACTGTGGAATAACAGTTTTAGTATCTTTCAAAAAATTATCTGTTGGGGGATATTCCTATATTTCGTACACCTGAGCGAATGTCCTCTCGTATGATTGCAGCTGCTGCCTTTTACTATACGCAATATTTTTTGTGCTTCACTTTTTTTTCTCTTTTATAGTGCCACGCATCTCTCTTTTCTAGTGCTACGCATCTCTTTTTTCTAGTACCACGCATCAGTTAGGAAGGAACTTATAGCCTGTGTTCTTGAAACAAACAGTAGAATTTTTCTCGTGTGTATTTGCAGTTATGTCGTCATCACCATATTTCTCTTTTAGATGCGACTTCACTGTCTTCTCATTCGGAACATAACCTCCTACCTGTTCTATCGAATCTTGAACTTGAAACTGACATTCACCTAAGTTTTCTATAAGGCTACGTATTTTACCCATCACTTCTGTTACTTCCTCATCAAGAGGCCGACCTGGTCGTTTCTTGTTACTGTTCCCACGTTTAAAAAATTCAGTTAAACAGTTCTGATGATATGTACCATCGGATGCAACCAAGTCAGTGATATTAACAAGGTGTTGTTTAATACTTATTCCTAGGGGCCCGTAATTTTCGCGAAAATATTTTTGTCCCACTTTGTTTCAGTGTCTTACGTTCACACCTGCATCTCAACTTCATGGTCATTGACAGTGTTTTTGTGCAGAGCCGTTATTCATTTGACTGTGCCAATCAGTACACGGATAACTGCCACACATAAGGTCTGTGATTTGCGGGTTTAACTTCCACACGCTGGGTGTTACGGCGTCCAATCACTGACCACAAAGCAGAGATGCAGATGTGCACGTAAGGCACTGAAACAAGGTGCTGCAAAAATCTTTTCGCGAAAATTACCGGACCCTACTTATACCCCATTCAACGCCTCTTTCTGTTGCTGCTTAGATTATTGAATTAACCCGTTCAGTCACGATGGAACTTGTAACCTAAAGTGCTGCAGTTATGAAATATTTTGTTGTGTACTGTACTTGCACCACTTTCTTTCCTTGTAACTAGTAAACAACACTCTGTATGCTCGGTGATCTTCATACCAACCAATGATGAACTATTGGTTTAAGTGTTACCACCAGGTAGGTTGGTCATAGGTGAGGCACAGGATGACATGGGCATAAATTACTGTCGACTTACAGCGCCTACCAGTAGATTTAACCACGTGAAACATGTCCTTGAACGTGGACACTGTGACTAGAATGGTTATGGCAAGTTTCGGTTTATACTTGAGATATTTTCTGTCTTCTTTCTACTGGTTTCTTTTTCTCTTTTTTAAAATGTATCTTAACTAATTTCTTGCAAGCAAAATAAACATTTGTCTTGAATGGCCAATTCTGCTGCAGATATGTTTAGCTTTGACTGAAGACAATGTGTTGTCAGTGCAAGCCGAATTTTGAAGCCTCATTTGAAGCCTCGCATATTTCCCAATACTTGTTTACCTAGTATAATTTTTTCGGCATTAAAATAACGTGGAAATTTAAATTCAACGATCTTTTAAACGCTTCATACTTGCCATCATCACGTCTGGAACTTGCACTCATTAAAGTTTTCAAACCTTTCCATAAACTATACAATAAGTCCTTACACTAAGTGGCTCATGGGAAGTCTTGAACTAGCAGAACAAATACAACTGTCAGTAATTTAAAATGTAATAAACTTGTGGAACAACCCAGGGTAGATCAGGAGTTCACCGGGATTGCTTGTCGCCTAACGGCCGCGTGCCAATTTTCAGTTTTGTGCGTTACCGTGAATTCAATTGAGAGAGTAGCAACTTCTCAGAGGACCAAAATGATAGATAACTCTTTTCAAACAAACATGGTTCTGATTATACTTATAATAACAGTAATGATACCTTCCCCATTGTGATTTATGTCGGAAGGTTTTGAGATAAGGTGTGTCTGAATTGGTGACTTATACTCTAAGATTTTTTGTTGTTATTTGAAAGCGATTAAGAAAAACCATCATCAAGGTAGCTTTACGTAACCAAATGACGGCTTTTAAATTATATTCCTTAAAATTCGAAATTTTCTGAAAACGGAAGTATATATTGCAGCCTGTGTACTGTGAACTTAGCCAAGTAAATATTACTTCATGCTAATTTTATCGCACATAACAAAAATTTAAATAGTTTTTTTTAGGAATACCTAACGACTGGCGAATGAGCTATGGCGTTTTAATTTTCTAAAGTAGTTAAAAATGTTATCAACAACTGAATGTTTCAGCCACAGATGGAATCAATGTAAATATTTTAACCTTTAGTATAGTCAACGTATTTTTATGAACATATTACTGGAGATAATTACCGATGAAATTAAGAGGACGATCCAGTGTTTCAGGCGCACCTGTGTAACCCTCATTAACCGCATTTAAACGGAGGATATTTGTGCTTTATTCGTAGCAATACAAGTATTACTCATATCAAAATCAAATTAGGATTTTGTTAGACACAGCCGTTTTTATTCGAGTTGCAATATGTAAAATCAAGCGTAACGGTTATCTACACGCGGTACAAAAACGTTTTGTTAAATTTGTTGTCAACCATTCCTCACATTTGACTTAGGACAGCGCAGCTCAAATAAGAATGACTGTCACATATTCATTGATGAAGAACAGGAGTTTCTGAATCGAAAACGTGATTTTTGCCCTTCTCTCCTTAAAATCTTAAAACTACAGATTCAAACGATCTTTGATATATCACTCAAAAAAAATAGTTTGTAAATTTACCAGACGTGCGTATAGGAGCGCTAAGAAAGTATATATGGTAGAATAATTTCCCAGACATCCATGGTAGCAATCCTAAACCTTTTTATAAAATAGTCAAATGTGTACTGAAGTTCAGACTTGTATTGTAACAACTGTAGAAGTCTGCGTATTTACAAGACGGAAGTATGGTAACTGTCCCATACTGCGTCAGGGATAGTAACTTCCTAAACATTTGAGAAAGTTTTTTTTTTACAGTGTATATATCTAGTCTTCTTCTTTCGAACGCGACCTGTCCGAAATCCTCCTTTAAAAAATCCTGGGAGGCTGTTATTCCGAAACGGTTTAAGATATCGACTTGAAATTTGGTAGGCATACTTTACTCTTTAGTTTCCCAGAATGATTTTGGAATTTTTCGAAAATGTAAAAAATTAAAGGGTATGCTTTTTTTTGGAATGCTCCTATTTTGTCTATTTGTCAACAATTTGATTTCTTGGATTCCTAAAATATGTTTTTAAAACTGCTACAGGGAAATGAATTAAAATACAACCCTTTTCCCCCCTAGTTTTTAAGAGCAGGCCAAATTTGAGAGCTTAAAACTTTTGAACTGCTTTTCCTACAGGGCTGATATTTAATGGGTAAGATACTCTTAACACATTTTATGGATTCCTTGTAAAATTGTTGTTCAACTGTAAAATAAAAGTTTCGTCGATCTAAAGCGACCCCTTAATATTTCCAAAACCTGAAACCACTCGTACAGTACATTTTACATAGGTTTACAAATTTATTATCTATATACAATCAGTTTAGATGTTATTCGTTTGTTATTTAATATCTCGCTATTTTGTCTTTTTTTCTACAAGTAAAACAGGCCCTTTCATGTTCATGCCGAAGGCCCGACGTGGGCACTAAACTCCAGAAGCGGCTAGAGAGGGCCGAAAGTCGTTGAAGCCAAACTGGAGAGGGTCGAAGGTCCGAGGAAGACGAATAGCATTTCGTGCTTCAGCGCGGGCCTGTTCGTTGGTCCTTAATTAAACACAAATAAATTTTAGACGTGTTTATTACTCTTATTTATGTATATAGTAAAATTAGCCATGATATGTCTTAATGCGGGTTGCATTCATGCGCCTGAAATACTGGAATGGCCTCGTGAAATTGCTTCCTCATTCTCCTCCTCCCTTTTGCCCCCTTTACCCTGTAAGGCTGAATGCAATCCATTATTTAGTGATTCATTGGACGTTTAAAAACTCTATTTGGGTTACTACTTGACCCAGGGGGCCAATGAAATATCTTCACCTGCTATTTGGACCGACGCAGTGCAACACAAGTGCAGAGCAAGTTAAATGCTTCTTCTATGGCATTACGTGAGTTTGTAATTCCAATGCAACGCAAGCAGACGCAACGCAGGTGCAAATTTTTGCGCCCATAAAAGGACCCAGGCTAACCTCGTGACCTACTGTAACCGCCTACGGCAGAACACTGGCGCTTCCGTAACTACGCGCGATCGATGCCGTCACGAGTACGGCGTTCGTGGCCAAGATTGAAGCAAGGCTGACTAGCTGAGAGCGGTACAGTCTGGTTGCGAAATCCCTTGGGAGACGAAGCTGGGGATCGATACAACTGGTAGATGTTCCCTCGTATCAGACCCGACTTGCGACGTCATTGGGTTTCCCCGCAGTTAAATGAGCACTCGACGAGGTAATCGATATGCGGAAGCGCGGGAACATCATACCAGGTGGATACGGTATCTAGAACACGGCGAGATACAGACAGGTAGTCGGGCTTAGTGATACGCGCGCGTGTGAGTGTGGGGGGGGGGGAGAGATTTTGGTCAGCGCTGGTGATTTTTGTAATAAGAAAAATTACTGAAATTTGAAATTAAAATTTATAAAACGCAAGATTTTTTTAAAATAAAAAAAATGTTTTTATATAGTAGACCTTGTAGTTGACAACATCGTTATTCCCTCTATTTTTTTTTTTTTTAATTTGGTATGTCAGTTGGTTTTATTGGTTTTAGTGGCGTACATGAAACTGCAAATTGTGAATTTTTATATTTACGAGCCTTTATGCGAAAAAAAAAAAAACAGAGGTAAAAAAATTTAATAAGAGAACAATTTAATAAAAATTTATGTCTAAAAAGATAAGAAATACCTGGTACGAATGTGAAAATAAAAATATGACAATGAAAATTGCTGTATGCCGTGCCCGTAAGGCTCGACATCTGTCACCATATATTGGATTATTTTATTTTTCCCTGGATGCTGGACGGGGGTTGGACCGTAAGACTAGTGACCTTACATCCATGAAAAACAAAAAAGATAAAATACCCAATGAAAGACCTCGGATGACGGACGGAGCTAATGGAAACAGAAAACAGAGACGAAAAAGGACAATGAATATAGGATTATGGAACGTACAAGACCTTCGAAACAAACAACATAAGATAATAACAAGAATTTGAAGAACGAAAAATAGATATGGCTGTCCACTCAGAAACGAAGAATAAAGGAAAGGGAAGAAGCAATAAGAAATAATACATTCCTTTTCAGGTGTCGATAAAGACCAGCGAGCCAAGGCAGGTAATGTTATCTATAATTGTACGTCGTAAATATCAGAAGCACATCATACCCTGGGACAATGAAAGATTTATCAAGGTGACGATTCGCCTTAGGGGAAGAAAATTAACTATTCTCGGCATATATGCATTAACTGACGACTCCACAGTCCAAACCAAAAATGATTTTAAAGAAGAGATTAAACGAATTTCGGCGGACATTCCCAACACGCATGCACTGATAATACAAGGGGACCTAAATGCTAGAGTGGGAAAAATCTTCAACAGCAGACAGAGTAGGAGGGTCGAACGGAGAAGAAGTAGCAAAGAGCGTGTAAACCTAACGGAAGTAGTGGGTAATAATGGAGAAAGATAAAAAATATGTATGTCAACAATTTGAATTGAAAATAACAAAATTTTTTTAGGTATAATGTGATCCACAAATACACTTGGTTCCTAAATGCAAGGAGTCTAAAATCGATCATTGATTACTAAATAATCAAACTACAAACCGCACTGAGAGTACAGGATTTAAAGGTAAATAGAGGAGCAGACTGTGGATCGGACCACATTTTGGTGGTGGCTATATTTTATATACCGCTCCTGCTAAATAAAACTGTTGATGATATAACTAAATTATATAACATCCTCTGTAATCAGACAAAAAAAAAAGGGGGGGGGCAATAAGTCTCTCGCCCCTTCCCCTCTTTTTCTGTTCCCACATGTACATTTCAGGGTGACATTTGTTTTGAGTAGTGGGAAAAACGATCACACACACAAAACGTCGAATCATAAGCCCCCCCCCCCCCAATCACCCCGCAACATTACATAACAGTTGGGACACCCCTGCGGTTTCCACGCAATACTGGATGACACGAGGACTTCACAGGCGTAATACAAGACGAAACAACGATGACGTCACAGAAGAACACACAAGATTCCGGTGCAATTCTCAGTTTTCAACGTCTTTTTTAGTTTTTATATTTGTACCAGATATTTTTTTCTTATTTTAGACATAAATTGTGATTAAATCGTCCTCTTAGGAAACTTGTGTATCTCTCATAGTTTTTGCGTAATAATAAATTTGCACTTTACGGTTTTATGTACGCCGCTTAAACAAACTGAAATACAAAACCGAACAAATTCATAGTGTATAAAAATGTTGTAGGCTATGATTTGACACATATAAAAACAAAAAATTAAATATTTTTGTATTTAGTAAAAAATGCTGAATTTTAAAATTAAAATTTAAAAATTTCAACAATTTTTTAAAAAATATAAAAATATATTTATTTTTATTTTTATATGTTTTAAATCACAGCCGACAACATTGGTATATACTGTGAATTTTTTTCGGGTTTGTATGTCAGCTGTGTCAGCAAACGTATGGTACACATACGGAAGTGTGTGTGTGTGTGTGTGTGTGTGTGTGTGTATATATATATATATATATATATATATATATATATATATATATATATATATATTGTTACAAGTTTGAGACATAAACTTCACTTGTGGGCAATTCCCATGAGTTCTTTGGGATAGAGGTCTTATAATTACAAATAAAAGAATTAAATTAAGTACTGGATTTAATAGCTCACAAAGCTACGAAATACACAAAACAGTAATCAACTAGAACTCTCACAACACAATTAGTTATGCACACAATTACTCCTGTG
>PNEQ01000729.1:37171-68452 GCA_003012365.1 Medauroidea extradentata | reverse complement strand
GCTTGGTTTCAACTGCTGGAATGTGAATACAGTGCCAACTAGCTTGGTTTCAACTGCTGGAATGTGAATACAGTGCCAACTAGCTTGGTTTCAACTGCTGGAATGTGAATACAGTGCCAACTAGCTTGGTTTCAACTGCTGGAATGTGAATACAGTGCCAACTTGCTTGGTTTTAACTGCTGTAATGTGAATACAGTGCCAACTTGCTTGGTTTTAACTGCTGGAATGTGAATACAGTTTCAACTTGCTTGGTTTCAACTGCTGGAATGTGAATACAGTGCCAACTTGCTTGGTTTCAACTGCTGGAATGTGAATACAGTGCCAACTTGCTTGGTTTCAGCTGATGGAAATTGAGTTTTGTGTCAACTTGCGCTGTTTTGATTTGTTGGAATGGGAGCAGAAAATAGTGGGAAATCAACGAGGAGGCAAGATATCGTTATACACCCGTCTGTAGCTGCTAGTTTGAACTTAAGTGGTTCGTCTTTTAGCACAGAATATTTAGGAATACAGAAGTGAAATTGCTGGTAGGACCGCAAACTCAGCCGCACATACCAGCAACATTGTTTGTAGATACATGTGTCGCTTGGTAACTTCCTGGAAGCCCTGCTTCTAGCTTGGTTCTGATTGTAGGCCAACCATGTATTCTTTTACTAAACGTCAGAAATAACATTGCCATGTGACTGCCACTCGTCAATGTTATTGTAGAGACTCTGCCCGATAGGCGTGTCACTCATGAAAAATATTATATTATATTATATTGTCATTTCAAACAGTGACAGTTGAGGATTAAAAAAATAACTTTTTACTCTGAGGTTAAATAGTTATAATAATGGAAATAAATTAATTAATTCCAAGACAAATTATTAAAAAGAAATCGTATGTAAATAGTGCGAGATTTGAACGAATCATCACACGATGTCTACAAAAGTTGAAGAGATATTCATAACAGTACTTACAAGCAGGTTCTGACTCCATGTATTATTATTATAGCGTGAGTGGGATCACTTGAGACACGAGGAGTAACTTGCCACACTTTCATACTACTTCTACTTTACATTATTGTTAACTGTGTGTACGTATTCATTAAATGTCATGTCATTATTTATTACCCGTAATTTATTATACATAAATTTCCTTATTCAGGGCTACCAAATACTCGAAAATAATTTTCGTAATATCCAAAAGTTACTCCCATTAACAGTATTCTTAAAAGTTTCTAAAATATTGCGACTGCCGAAAATAAACATTTATCCATTCTAAAAATTAACAACTAAGTTAATGTTGCAAAAAGAATAAAATAATACGCGTATATAAGGTGTGATATAAAAGGCACTAAATATGTTTTTCTATCACATATAGGCCTGCTACAAGAAACATAAATTCTAAATTTGCAGCACAAAAAGGTAGAGTTAAACATCTAATGGACCAAATAATACGCTGGAAAAGTAAAAACTTGGGTAGGCGACACTTACACAAATATTGTAATAAAATGCAATATAATCTGAGCAAAAACACTAATATAGACACTTCAAGGTAGCCTTGAAGCAAACCAGTAGTACATAACTTCGTGTAACATGGTCTCATCAACACATACATTGTAGGATGGGTCGCAAAAATCTATTTTTCGAACATTGAATTCTACAATTATTTAAAAGTTTACTACTTGCCAGTCAACAGAAAAACATATAAAATAATTGATTCGTAAACTGTTCTTTTATTTAACAACATAATCAACCAAACTGACATTTACCGTAAAAATATACGGGTAATTTTTTGTAGCACGCACAATGTATTTGTCGCCTGATGTCAAAAAAATATATGTGTCATATACAACTAAGGTACGCACAATAAATACACCACAACTTAAGTCCACATTGTTTGTAAGTAATATTAGTTGCCACGAATAAAAAGAGTTGAGGGTATCATACAAAATGTGTGTTCATATTTTATATTTATATAGAAAATTGCAATTTCTACGACGTGTTTAACGTCAAGCTTTACAGCTTTACACTAAACTAAACTTCTCAGGTGGTTCATGAACAATGTTTTAGCATGTTATAAGACTACGTATTTATATATACGCTTAACGGCTTACTAAACGTATTTACAAAATCTGTAGCCATTAATAGAACAAAAACTACAATAAATATTTCTTTTCTTTCACTAAAGACTCCTGAAAACGTCTACAACTAGTTTTTTCAGACTTCCTACGTGCAATAACAACACTAACCTCTATGTGTAATAACACTAACTTCTATATGCAATAACACTAACCTGGCCGGGAAACACAAACACAAAAGCTTGGCTTTGAATATACGCCATACGTTTCATGAATAGAATGTTAGCGTCACCGGTATAAGTACAATAGAAAAAATAGTTACTAAAATATGGACCGCATTTAAACTTTTAACTTATAGCCTATTTAGGATATAATCAGTCCCACAATTCTTTTAATATAATTAATTTTCTGGCGGGATTGTGACTTAAATATACGTTACATTTGAACTGGTAGGCTTGCAGAGTAACGCAAATAAACATAATTCACGCTTATATCGCGAATTTCTCGTTTTTGTTCCCAGCATTTCAAAAGAGCAAAACATTAAATAATACAATAATGCGACGAATTCCAAGCCTTAACACCTTCGTCAAAGCACTTCTTTCTGTTAATGATGTGTACGTCTTTTTAACTGTTAAATATTCTACGTACGTGGCGATTTATAGAGGAGTAACTGAACATAAAACATATCCCGAAAATACACTGTCGGTCTACTTATTGTTATGACTAACGTTTAATTAAATACCACGTTTATTTGTTTTCCAAGTGTTTCAATTGTTTATTTTGACAGTCAGACTCTCCTACACTGCGTGAGGTATAGTTATGTTAAGCGTTCATTATTGGAATGTTTTGCATTTGCATTTACAAAACATTTAGAGTTTTATATGTTTTCTACGTAAAATATTTCTTTTGAAATCTTGAACATATCGATAAAGATTAAAATCGTTCAAGACAAAATACACAACTTTACTAGATAGCAACAAATACTATTAAAATATTTGTATTAACTCACTTTGCTGTCAGTGTGTTTGTCTGTTCGGTAACAATGAGATGTTCGGAAACAATGACCAAGATATTTATATAGGAATTTATTAGTCGCTTCTTGTCTGTCTGTTCGGTACAAATTTGCAATCGATTTTAAAATAACTTCCCGATGAGCTAGAGACTTTAATCTTTAAACGTAGCTCATAACTGGATAACAATGCAACATTACAGGAAAAAAGTTCTGGAAAAATTATTATGTACAAAATAAATTGTTTTTAACGAACTGAAAAGGGCAAATTAATTTGACTTACGAAAATACTTGTAAGAATTAATTGAACATGAAGTTACCAACATAACTGAAAAACCTACGTTCCTCAAAGACGGTGCAAATTATCCCTGAAAGTTCAAATCGTTTAAGTACATACAGGAATATTGAGTAATAATATTAACTAAAACATATATACATAAAAATAATTCAGCTTACTATTTAATATACTCGTACCCAGTTTGAATAAAATGAGGAAAACATTTTCGATGTTTTTATCATTCAGACGAAAAATGACCGCAGATTTCAAAATATTACCACAGGATGAACAACACACAAAAATATAATTTAACTAACTATTAATTAGACTATACGTGCCGAGATTTATAAACTTCGAAAAAATATTAAAAAATAGTTCCTCAAACATGTCATACTAAGCAATAATAGTACATGGTCGCCATTATAATATGATGAACACGTGACGAACGAAATACAGAAAAGTCAAGTTAGCTTCTTTGTAGACTATCTAGTATACGTGTACCAAGTTTGAAGAAATTCTGAGAAATATTTGTTAAGATTTAAATACTACACAAAATATGAAAATGGCCGTCATTTAGATCATATTAACACATAATGTACGGATTAAACAAAAGTCAAATAAACTTTGTTTGCAGCATATGTGTACAAAGTTTAATGAAATTCTGAAAAATACGGCCTAAGATATGTAACACTATGATTAAAATATAAAATTGTCCACCGATTAGAAAATATTGAAACTGAGTACGCGAAATTTACTCAGTAAATTGACATATCTTTTGTAAATTTCGTTTATCATATGAATAAATAAATATTCTTAGTTGATAATCCTGGATATTCTTAAACGATTTTACCGGTCAGGATTAATTAGCACCCATTTTGAGGAAAGTACGCTTGTCGGTTCTGCTCGTAATTGTTTGTTAGGTTTGTGTGTGTGTGAGAAATTCTGCAATCCAGTATTTAAAAATAAGGTACTTATTTTTTTTACGATTGACAATTGTGGCCCTAGATGGTAACTTCAATTTAGTTGAATTTTTGAACAATAATACGGTGTTTTCACTTTAGTCGTTATATTAACTTGTGGCATTTTATTTTTGATTGTGTTCGAGTCATTCATGGCCTTTGTACTTTACTGCCCACGTCTTACGTTCTAAACTCACTTTGTTCTTTTACTCCACAGCCTCGCGTGTTTGTTCCTGTCAGTGTGTTAAGTCACACACAGTGTTTCCCTGAGATGTTGTGTGTCCAGTCACTTCTTGCGTGAAGACATGAAGACAAATTAATAAGTGTTCTTCCGTAGAAAAGTACTGCCTTCGGTAATGGAAGCTTACCTAACACAAAAAGAAAATAATAATTTTAATATGAAACGGGCTGGCACAGACAGAAATACTGAGATTCACAAACACCGGTGTTAAACAGTAAATAATTATCCACAGTTTAAATTTCCTGCTGTAAGAAATTTCAACTTACGAAGAACATGACGCAGTGAATTGTTTTTTATATGAGTTTGTGATGCCTTCGTTTCCCAAAAATAATATAATTATGCACAGAATGTAATAAAATTTTACACTTTTGTATATTTTTGGGGCAAAGTACATTTCACCCGTAGATGTAAATATGAATAACGAAATACTAACATTTGAAGGGCTGGTTTAATCAGGTTTACATGTTTGCGCGTTATGAATACACTTATTTGAAACCGTAGAGACAAAATAACCCGAAAATTTTAATAAATGAAACTGAAAGGTATTAGCTCAATGTAAATTAATGTATTTTCAGGAACAACAATAACAGTAATTGAGTGAATTACGTAATTAACAATGAAACAGTTTTGTCTATATTCAAAGATAGTAAAATAAAACAACCTTTAAGAATTAAATTATTAATATTTTTCATGTAAATTGCTTAACAATTATTAATGTTTCATCTTCGTTTGTGCAAAATTTTTAGCAAGCTACAAAAACAGTAAAAAAAAAAAAAAAACAATTCTGTCTAGCGAGTAAACATTTCGTTGAAAATTTACAGGTTAATCTAATTTTAAGTACTTAAGGAGGTATGGAATACAAAGAAAAATTACAAACACGTCCTTAAACTAAAAGTTCTTGAAAGTCAATAAGGAAAAATAGTAAATACGATTTTTTTTTTCGCAATATATTTTACCCAACTACGTCACAAAATGATTTGGCAACGTGACACGGTATACCAACAAAAGATAGTGCATCGCTTAAATTGTAGGGCATTTTTGGCGTCACAAATAGTGCATAAGCTATGCATCAACTTATTGTTTTAAGTTAGTAAAAAAAAGACCAGAGCATAGATCAAGTCATTAATATAGTTATAAACGTTTCCGTCCAGCTCTCCTGAACTTATTTTACATCTTAATATTTATTCCTTCAACATAGTCGTTTTCATTTGTTTCATTTATTGATAATTATATAGGCTATTGCGAAAATTCGTTGGTTGTCTGGCCTTCAAGCTATCCTCACAGATAGCTCTGCTCTGAAGACAACTTCTCATTGGCTGCTGTATGGCACGGTGTTACTCCAGGATTGGTCCAGAGTTGAGCTGCCTCTTTGTTATTGGCTTAGCAACCTCGATCAGATGCCAGGTAAGTCGAGGGTTCATTTAAAAGTGGCGCGAACTGATACTGCAATAACATCTCCGCTGCAACTGCTATCTTGAATTATTCTGTTTTGCATTTTCTGAAAAAAAAAAAAAAAAAAATGTGGAAAATCCACAGATTACAGTTGTTTCATACTGCTTTATTTAACATTATTAATGCAGTATTTGAGCATGTTGTTACATTATTGTACAAGGATACGTTAGGCTCTTCCGTATATCAAAACGTTATTTTTTTTATTTTCACTAATATAGGCAAACATTTAAAATACTGAAGTATTATTAACATCAACGGCCATGATTCTATTTGAATATGTGTTTAATTTATTTTAAACGTATATCTTTGTTTTGACAGTGCAAATCAATGTACGTAAAATGCCTTGATTAAAAACACTAATAACACATTAATATTAATTTTTCGTGTGTGCAATGTTCTAAGCAGTATATTGAAAATTATTAATACCAGTTATGTTTCAAATTAAAAAATAATATTGCGTGTGAAATCAAAATATACCCCTTCATGTTTTCCCGAACTTAATTGCCCGTGATTACAACTGAGCAAAGTAGGAAACTCGTGGCCGGTGAAGAAACACGTGGCTCCCTCACAAACACTTTCTCTGAGTTAGGACTTGTGTTTCTTGTCGGAACTTGTCTCCATGAACCTACACATACCAGAAGTGAGGCGTGGGCTTGTTACAATGAAAGTGGTTATTGTATCCGACTGTACATGTCTTCGGCATCACTGCAGCTAGTGTGACAGGACCGCCCTCTTGTACGTGGTCCTGAAGACCGGGGAAGATACCACTCCCTCCGCACAGACCCTGACATACAGGGCTCAACATAGCCGCGCAGCCAACAATAGTCTTGACAGGGAGGTTGTGTACAGTATAGACACGTGTATTTAACATAGAACCAACTAGTACAGTGGTCTCCTGTTACTGTAATCATGTGATTGGTCAAGCTCCCTGCCTCTTGAATGCTATAGGCTCGAGGGTTGACATGTCCTTACAGTCTGATATTCAGGCAACTCATATATGTGTATAATCACAGGCACACACCAATGTTATATACACTTATCCCACAGGTTCTACTAGACACTATAGTGGGAGGAAATCACTTCACAACATTTGAGATGCCAAATCAATGCATATAGCCAGAGATGTTTGCACATCTGCAGCTCTGCTTCAAGTACAGTACTGGATGTATTAACTGTTAGTGTCTCAGATGTTTGGTGTCGCAGTAACCTTGTTCTCACTGGCACAGTCAGTTTGATTGGTGCCTCTGCATATATGCATTATGCCAATAACCATGAAACAGAGCTGTAGATGTGCACGTAATACACTGAAAATAATTGTTGAAAATGATTTTCACCAAAATCACTATCTCCATAATCGGGTAAGTGAAGATGTTACATTTACCTTTATACAGAATGATCGCAAGAAAGACGACGTGAACCGATGTGTTTGTTCTGCCCACAGTCCATCGTAAGTGCTGGAAGCCTGAGTTCCGCTGCGACAACGGAGAGTGTATACGACCTGGCTTCGTGTGTGACGGCCTGAACGACTGCAAGGACGGTTCCGACGAGACCGACTGTGCCCCTGGTGAGTAGTCAACCATCCAGACCTAGAATGTAAGTAGACAACCATGTCAAAAACATAACCTAGTTTCACGTTACAGGCCAAGGTCATGGCCTCAGAAGATCATGTCTGGACACTTACCGGAAAACTTGACCAGCTTGGTGAATACGTTCAGTGTCGATAAAAACAATGCTAAAAATTGCTATGTTTTCGTCTGAAGAATGGTATGTGTTTCGTTATATTTATGAATGAAAAACTTCCATTGCTGTTTCGTAATATTTTACGGTGTACTGTTGTTGTACACTGTACGTTGTTATCGTTGTCATATTTAGTTGATATAGTTGTTGTGGATGATGTTGTGGACGTATTTGTTGGTTCTTGTGTAGATCGGTTCGTGCGCTGCGGGGACGGGTCGCTGCTACACAAGTACTACTGGTGCGACGGTTGGCCAGACTGTGTTGACAATCATGCAGACGAGTTGTTCTGTAAGTATCTACAACTGCCGAGCTTCTTATAGTCTACAGTGTGCTATATTGGTGTGTTACAAACTGGTGTTGCTTGTTGTTGTACGGTCTCGCAGTACGTATATTATACTAGCAATCAGAGGTGGACACTCATATAGGCGAGGAACATTTCACAAATATTCTAGACATCTTACGCATGTACGCAAGTAGTACATTTATACCGGTTTTGGCATAGGAGTCTGCCGGTGGAGTGACGATTACAATACGGAGCCATCCGCCATGTTTCATGTCCATGACGACCTGAATGTTGAAAGCCTGAATACAATCTGGGTAAAAAAAGAACAATATAATTATTGAAGGAACAAAGTGGGAAAGTGAGTGCTCGAACGAATTCCAAAAACATAACGCAATTTTCGCAATTACATTTATTATTGGCGGGAAATAAATTTTTTATATATAACTTATTTAATCTCATTACAACAACATAATAATTTGAATTTTTGAACTTTAGAAAAACGAGTACCTATCAAATAGCAAACAGACATTTAATTCAAGGACCTAAAGAACACATTCTATTACTAGAATATTCAGGTACTCTCAATAACAAAAAAAAAAAAAAAAAAAGAAATATTTATCACATGCCAAATGTTTAAAAAAAAATATCCTGAGTTTTTTCAACTAACATTCCTATACATTATGTTAACAACAACAAAAAATATAATTAATTATCTAGTACATCTTGACTTGTATTTTTCTTTATCTTTATGAACTTGCAGTTAAGATAATCATGCAACAAAGTAACGTTGAAACTACTAACTAGCCCGATATTAAGAATACCCAACACGGGCATAATCAATAACTCTAAATGGCAGGTAGACATGCATGCCGCTAAGACTTAAACAAGTCAAATTACCTGACGCAAACTTTACACTTGGCGCATATCCCCGTAATTCATGGCAATAGTAACATGAGTCGAACAACCTTAATTCGTCACGAGTACAAGTTACCATTAATTCCTCAATACCTTCATATACAACCAAACATCACTCGTACATAGCAACAGTGCAAACTAAATTGCAAATACTTCACCTTAACAGCCGACTTTTTCACGTGCCTGGCACAAGTACTTATACTAGCTTGACCACCCACTTTCCTCCTCCCTTTGAGTTCCATTGACCAATGACAGACCATCTAGAATGTTCTTCTCTCCCGCCCAAATGATGTCAAGGGGGGATGGGGATCGCCAATCAACAGCTTTGGCAGGGAAATTAACCGTTCTAGGCTTTGGCTGCCTTCGGCAAACATCGACACAAAGATTACTGGCGCCAACACCAGGCCAATAGATGCCGGTAACACTGACGTCATCAACAACCAATCATTCCATAGTGACGAAAATGCCCCGTGTTATTTGCTGTTCGAGTGTCTTGAGGCAGGAACAAGGTTGCAGTCGAAGCCACGGAGCCAGTATGACCATCATTCTTCGTACCAGGAGCTACTTTGTAGACGCCGCAGCTTTTCTATGTAACAACAAGGTAAGATAATTCCAAGTCCACACGCCTCCCTCAAGTGTAAACAGTACAACAATATGGGAATCACACATAAATTGCACTTCCACAAATCGCGAAAATTAATGCAGGCGATAATGGCCATTCAGCAGTCTGATATTTGGTCACACACTCATCTTATTAAGATCCCCAAAGGTCGACTTTCCAAAATTTTGCGACTTTTCGAAAATTTGACAAATGTCCAAAATGTCGAAGAAATTCCAAGTGTCTATGTGTATGTATATATATTGCTATTCTGTTTTAACCACCATTTTTAGGTTTTTTTGTAGTCTTCCGACTTTTTGTTTATTTAAAATTCCAATAGAACTTCGCATGTATTAAATACATAAAACATAATGAAAATATTTTGTAAAAAATTAAGCAGTAAAAAAAATATGTACAAATTATTCAATAAAATACACTTTATATAATAATTATTTAACTAAAATATTTGCGACCCATTTTACCCAAACATTTCCTACAACAATCTGGCAACCCCACCACTTATGAATGCATATAATATATCCCCCCTCTCTTACCACCCTCTCGCCTCTCCTCTACCACAATTCCCCACACAACCACTACCCACCCTTCTTCCCCCTCCTCAGCAACCATCTCACCCTTTCAACCTACCACCCTTCCCTTCTCTAGACTACAACTCAGCCATCTCTTACCAATATTCCTGCCAGAGCGTGTCTAAACTAACTCCACTCTTTGTCTAACTGTTCGAGACAGTATGTTCTCAGTTCCAATCTTCGTACATGAGTCGCATGGAACTGTTTTGGGCTCCAGTTGGCACTGAATCCTTTTCTCGAACATGCCCTTTTGTTTGGAGATTCAAACCAAGTCACCTACTTTACCTTTAGGCTTGCGGGTTCCTTCTTTCTGCTTGGGTACACTGTACTAAGAAAGCTGCTGTCCTTCAAACTACTAGTTTCATGTGCGTGGTAGAGTGGAACATTGTCTTTTACTCGCAAACTAGATTTGGTAAAATGTCGACCTATTTGTAAGTTCCATTTGTTGTGAAGTATCGCCACATCTCACCTCACAGAGTGCTGTTAAACTTCTCAGACAGTTCCTTTTAATATATATATATATATATATATATATATATATATATATATATATACTATATGTATGTGGAATATTTGTTTATGTTATACTTCTTGAACATAGCATTGTACAATTTTTTTCCCAAATCTCTTTGTATGGTAGCGGGTAAATGACCTTCGTGTGAAATAACTTACGTGGCTTTCTTCACATCGGTTACATTATTCGACTTTGACACTCCTGGCCCAGGAGAGTTTGCTATTCACATTTATGACTGTCAACAGTATTTGAATCACTGGTTCACTCTAGCACGTGGTCTTCTCCAGAGCTTTGTTTTAGACTGCTCTGACCAAACTTCAACATTCTGTAACTCATTTTCGATGTACGACAATAAACTGATACATGCCACATCAATACTTTTCATTATAAGAGGCCATTCCTGCACCAACACCAGGAATGAAAACTTATCTTCCCAGCACTAGCAACACATGTCTTTAAATCCCCCAATCATTGTGTCGGTGTTTTCGTGGTCTTCATACACATGTCGAAAATTTTTTGGTCATTCATATGAAACAAAACATCTACAAATTCGCATTGTCGCGAAGCAGTTGTTTAGGTATGCGCATGTCGTCCTGTGCAAAAATACTATTAAATACAAGTAATGTTTCTCGCAAGAGATATAGCCAAACACAAAAACAGAGTTTGGCTTAGCTTCCCTTGGTGGCACAACTTGTTGGTTGTCAATACAGGGGAAATAACCAATGTCTTCTATAGCAAGTAGAACACAAGCTGGTCGTTTATATTTTGGATACTGTAGCGATTTCTAGTTTAGGTAAACATTTTCGACTTGCAATTCTTCGAGCAAACTAAGCAGTACACATGTCGTCCCTGCTCTTGAAGGACTTACAATAATGCATCTGACAATGTTATGCAATATGAACCATGTCGTAATTCACGAGCAGAATTCTCATCAACTTTGGTTACATTTTCAAGAAGAGTAACTATTTTACGATCTTCATTGTAATTAAATAAAAAAGTGTATGAAGAAAGAGTATCTATAATTTATTACTAAGTTTTGTGTAAATCCTGGAAAAAGTAACATCTACATTAGTCAAGACATTGTAGACACACCTATAAATATTCTACTGGATGAACTTCGTATTCCTGGATGCAAGTTCTGTGGCTGAGGGACAAAGCTAGAGAAAATACTAGCAGGTGGTGACACTGGTTTCAACGTACTGACTGGAGCTTGCAAATTGCATGATATAGCCTATGCCCAATAGAAAACCTGGAATATAGGCAAGAGGCTGATAGACTGCTGGCTCAAAGAGCCGTCGAAATATGGAAAGAACCCGATACATGACACTGAGTCTCCAGCTTAATGAAAGCTAAAATTAAGTTGGTAATGGGTTGCTGCCAAACAGGAGGATGGTGCAGGTGGAAAATGTTGCAGGTGAATAATGAAACATCTGCAACGATAAGAAGAAACAATCGACTGATAATATTCCACAATCTGGTGAGTTGTTATATGTATGTGGATTATGTGTGACGAATAAATTATGTATTCAAAATATGTGTGATAGTTTCGAAAATTTCTTTCCTTTATTTCAAAAGTGTATGCATTAAATAGAGTACATATAGAAAAAATATGTATATAGTAGGTCAAGAAGTGACCAGTTGGCTCTAAAGAAAAGCTAGGATAAAACTTGTAAATTGAAAAGAAAAATGGTCTGAATGTAACTAAAAAGATGAAAAAAAAAGTGAAGTACTAACCTTTAATTTAAAATGTGGAAGTTTCTAGGAAACATTTACTTGGAACTGGCCAATATGAAAAGCGGCGATGACGTAGTATTCCTTGTTTCTGATTGGCTGTTGTGACAATTTGTTCCTTGTTGCTATCTGACTTGATCAAAGCTCACAAACAAAGGACGTCTGCGGTATAGGTTGTATACTTTTTTGTGCACCGTATAATATGGTCTTATGTCAAGCTAGAGTTCAATGGCATATACATTTCTTGTACGGCTGCAGTTTAATCTAATATCATTAATAGAGTCTTGAAGCGCATTGAACCATATGAAGAAGATACTAAATGCTTGCCCAATAGTGCAATCACTGCATTATCGAACAGCCAATGAGCAGCTGTTGTCTGCTTGAGTACACAGAAATTCTTGGAGGCTAGCCCACATGTCAGTGAGCTCTCTAGTGGTTCGATATTTTAAATTGTAAGCATCTTGGGGCAAATCACAAACGTGCGGTGTCGCAGTTAATTGACAGGGTCACATGATTGACGTCTCTACACTCAGACACGTAGCCAATGAGCACAGAGCTGAGCTGTTTATTGGCACTTAGAGCGCTGGAGGAAGCTGGTGCAAGTTCTTTTAACAAATATTTAGTGAATGTGTTTATTACTGGAGAAAGAAAAGCCTAGGCTACTTATTTATTGGTCATTGCTCTAGAGATTGGCCAGCTTAACCCGAGAATTGTTACTTTCACATTAGGTCTTTGTTTTCTTTACTGGTTTGTTACTAGTTCAGAGTTCACCAGGGTGAGTCTTATCACTAAGAAAAGGAAATGTCGTGATAAGACTTGTGCACCAGCTTGTATCAGTGTCTTATGTGATCATCTGCAACTCTTCATCATGAAGAGTGATTGGATATGTTTACACTCAGCATCGTGCCATTCTACCCGCAAATCACAAACACGTGGTGCAGCATTACCATATTCTGAGTATCGCAGTTCAGTGAGAAACATCGCAGCACAAATCCACACTTCCAGAAACCATGAAGAATAGCGACACAAGTGGCCGAAGGCACAGAATTATAGCGATGCGAAGATGAAATGTTTTAGGGAGTCCTCTGAATCTTTCAAGAATAGTTAGATTCCGCATTCCAATCGAACATCGAAAATATTTAGTAAATAAAAATTAATAAACATTTTAGTTTAGTATTTACTTAATAAAAACCTTTTTATATAGACATTATTCAATTTCAAATTTAACCGAAAGCTTTATCTGGGCGAGCTCTAATGGTACACTGGCTTCCCTCATCGCTTCTTACATACATATATTAATTCACTGCACCCTTTATTTCCCCTTTCCCCTCTTCCCCTTCCCCTAACCCTTATCCTTATCATTTAACTGGCTGTTAGTCACGTGATTAATTTTCCCCCTCCATATCTCACTGATGTTTCTGTCAGAGACTGTGCGAACTAAACCTCACAAACTTTCTTTACCATACTACAGTACATACAAACATAGATACTACTTTATTTACATTTACCAGTTATACATGCTCGAGCATTCACATCTATGCAAAAAATGATCAAATCTCTTATCCCAAGACCAGCAACACTGTGTTTTTAGAGGCCAAAGCACCACACCTTTGCGAGTATTCATACGTTTACACTTGTCGCACATATTCACTACATGAGGAATATTATAAAATACTTCTATTCTCATGTCGACCATGTAGGACAGACTATATGTAGGACAGGCTATATGTAGCACAGGCTCTATGTAGGACAGATTGTATATAAAACAGGCTGTATGTAGGGTAGGCTGTATGTATGACAGATTGTATGTAGCACAGGCTGTATGTAGGACAGGCTGTATGTATGATAGGCTGTATATAGGACAGATATGTATAACAGGTTGTTTGTAGGACAGGCTATGTAGGATAGGCTATGTAGTACAGTTTGTTTGTAGGACATACTGTGTGTAGGGCAGACTACGTAAAACAGACTGTATGTAGGACAAAATGTTTGTAGGGCAGACTATGTAGGGCAAACTGTGTGTAGGATAGGCTGTATTTTAGATTGTATGCAATACAGACAAAAACGTATCAGGGAAGGCTATTGTAATTGGTGATCTCGAAACATGACAAAAACTACTCTTCTTGTCAGAGCGTGGCCTTCTATTCGAGAATGCGAAACCTTCATTCTTCGGAACGCTCGTTTTACCCAGAAATAGTAGTAGAAATAACCTGTTTAGTGGATCATGTAAGGATATACTTGAGTGCCACTTGACGGTGAGAACCCTCGGGACGATACATGTGTCATCTCGCCCAGACACGTGGGTAACGTAGTAGATAATTAAGAGTCGGTCCCTGGTACTGCCATCTGTCGTGTCGCTTTTGACGTCTTCTGACCTGTATCCGCTGCTACCATCTCTTTCTCGCAGACTCCTCAGTTCTCACCGAGCTAAGCCCTACACGAGAAGCCACAGGAGGTTCGCACTGCATATTAAACCTCCTCCCTCCCCTCCTAGCTTTGCCGCAGATATTAGCGCCCCAGGGGCTTCTCTTCGCGGGATAGACGAGAGCCCAGAGGCAGGATAAGACTCTCAGATGTCGTGCACTGCAAGGAGCGCACGCCTTGCCCAATCTTGACTGGTGAGCTGGCAACTAATACAACACACCGACACTACCAAGTGCCTATCTGTTTCTGTCGGTAGTGTCCAACTCCGTCCTATTGGAACAATGACCTAGCTGCAAATTGATTGGTTGATGGGCTCACCAATATAGTCTGTCTTTGGAGCGGTAGCGTCTGTTGAAGGTGTTGCAAGGAAAGATGTGAATGTTCTCTACTGTGCATGTTTACTTTGCCGCTTACATGGCTGTCTCTAAGACGTGTCTGTGCAGCACATATGTACTAGTTGCTTCGTCACTCGCTAGTGGCAGGCCGTAGTACCTTATATTAGACAAGCCCCCAAGAAATTGTATAGATCCTGCCTTGTAAACTGAGACTGTACTGTACTGAATAAACATCAGATATCTTTCAATTGCTTACCGTATATCTTCGCTATGGCGTGACTTGACTTCACGGCACGAAGTCTCGGTACCAAGTGTTTAGGAGTCACTATTATCATACAGGCACCGTGTCGCAGTTAACCGGTTAAATCACTGTATTCACGAGCGTCAACGTGATTCAGACGAGGAAAACTTACAGCCAGCACTGTTCGCATAATGTAAGCTGTGGCCAGTGTCACAGTGTCACAGTGAGAGATTATACCAGCACCTCTGCTTCGCGATTGGTCGCTTTGTTAAGCATTAATAAACTGGTGGACTGTTATTTACTTTTAATGAGAAACCTTTGTACAAGTTCCACAGCCACCAGAATATTTCAAAGTTGCAACAGTTTAACTCATGATTAGAGACACGGGAATTGTGTGGATTCAAACGAGAAGAGGTTGGATTTATAATTTATCTATAATCTTGATAACGTTTTGATTGCAAGACTGTTTACACAACTCATGAAACGTGTTCTTGAGAACTTTTGGCGAAAGGTGAATCTACGTGATAATTCTCACGATATCCCGTGCACGTTGTCAGATGTACAGATAGTATCTCTCTAGAGCGGCAGTTTGTAAACAAGGAACTCAGCCCAGCTGGCAAGTCGTTAAAGTAGTGAAATGTCTGTGTCTCTAGTCATGATGTAATAAGTGGACTCAACCCATTAGGAAGACTTTGCTCCTGGTGACCAAACAATGTTGTAGTGGTTGACGATTGTTATCATTTACGCCTAGTCGTTAAACATATCCCCATTATGGTTACCTACGAAAATATCACACTCAAACTGTGCTTGTATAATTTTAAAAATGGAGCATGCTAATTAGGAACACGAGTTTAGGAGCTACTCGAAATTAGTAAAACGGCTTTGATAGTCAGCTGTATCTCCGAAAATACCCCCCCCCCTTTTTTTTTTTTCGTATTAGTAAATAGAAGTGAATTAACCTGCACGTCTATTTTTCACACGCTCTCCACAAATAAATTTTATGGCCACTACTTAAGAGTAGTGTGTACCGAGTTAAAATGTCTGTGTTTAATACAGGGTAACAGCGGAGTGATAAGGGCTAGAGTACCACGCCCGACGATAAGCATATCGCCTCTATTCACAGTCCGCCAAACTGCGAGCAAAGATTTACTTGTAGTTTTTTCCTACGGGACTTAAACGGTGACACTAAAATGTTATTTTTGGACAGTTTGAAGTAAAGACCAATACACGCATTGTTCTGAATGTTATTAATGCAGGTGATATTTTTGAAATTACATCAGTCTTAAAGAAAATCCATTTTTAGCAATTTCGAGAAGCCCGAAGATCATGTTTCCAACAAGCGAGCTGAATTTTGAAAGTTTTGTAATCATAGTTTCAAGGTATTTTCTTTTTGTAGACAATCGCAATATGAATAAGTTAACAGGTTTCATGTAAGAAATATACGCGTAAAACGCTACAAGACTTCCTCCGCGCCAGGTGAGGTATGTTCTTAAAGTACGAATACTAGTTCGTCGATACGGCGTTGCAACTGAGTGTGTCGCCGATCGTAGCAGAGTATTCTTTACTACTCCATTGTTCTATGTGTCGCATGCGTTACATAAGCTTCTTCAGACAAGCTTTCTCCTAGGACACGACACGTTCAGTTCTACGAGCAGCTATTGACTTTGTAAAGTACCTGTAATCTGTATAGTAGAGTGAAATACGCTTCTATCTTCGTAGTATTACATTGGGTCTCTCAACATGGCAGAAAAGTAGGTTTTTAAACTGACGAAGAAGAATAGTTTTCAGCCCGGAGCTGGTTGTAACTCCGGAGAAACATCTGAAACACAACTAAGCTGTGGTTCTTCAATGTCCGCCTACCACGTACGTCTTAACATGTCTAATTAAAATTATTGTATAAAATGATGTTCTGTATCCTACAATTTATACAGCGTGTCTTAGATTTACTTAGATGATCCTGCAAATACATAGGCCTACGTGTACATGATGTTTGTTTTTATAACAATTCTTCAATAAAAGTCAAAACAATATTTGTAGCCTATGATCTAGTCCAGGAATGTAAATATATCACTAAACTGTTTTAAACATTTTCTTTAATGTGTTGCAGCAAATGCAGCACTTTACTATGAGTTTCGATCTTATATACCATGACAACTCCCTTCTAGTGTGTTCTGGAAATAGCGGAGGCTTACAAAATAAATAAATAAATGTATACGAGGGAACAACACTACTCTCAGTCCTCAACCCAGTGATCTAACTGTATCTCCTTGACTGGGAGTAGAACCCAGGACCCTTGACTTACCAGCCAGGAGCTACGACCACTGAGCTAAATGGTCGGAGCTTAGAGGGATAGAGTTGGTGAAACATCAACGCCATACGTAAAACGACAGTAAAATTGTTTGACTTCACGGTATAATTTCCACAACTAGAAATACAGGAGCACGGCTTTTAATTCTCATAGTAAAAGTACTACTACGAAAACACAGCATACAAATTCACACAGCTGCGTATAAAGGCTTTATTGTTCTCGATATCAGCGCCAGTGTCACGTATTGATTCTCTTGTTTTGCCTCCAGCTCATAAAATATCTCTTTCAAGCGCCTAACAGATTATGTCCAGTTACTGGCTCTGCTATAAACCCAAGCTTTATTACTAGGAAACTGATAAGGTCGCGTTTCCTTTTGGACAGAAGTAAGTGTACTCTTTTGGTTCTCCAATTTATTTTTCAATTTGTTTATTGTTTGTACATAATCTAACATCAACTCTATTTACAATATTTTCCGTTGTTTAAAAAAAAAGTTTATTTATTATTTAATTTATAGAAATCTTTTTCAAAACAATTTTTGACATTTGTTCGCACTTGAATGTTTAAATCAATGTATGATTTCATCCAATTTGATTGTTTGAATTTTAAAACTATGAGAACTTTTTATGTTTCGTTCCCAAAAATAAATATAATTTAAGATTTACATAATGTAATTAATATTTTTTATTATAAGATGTAGTTAATAATTTTTTAAAGTCATTTTGGTTTTTTTCTGGGGCAAGAGGCAAATCTTTACGTAAAATGTGCCATTCCTTAGAATATTCTATATAAATAATCGTATTTAATATTTATTGATCATAATAATCTAAGCAGTAAAGTCTGCAGTTTACCCACTCAATGCTTTTATATGGCAAATATTGTGATATAGCAAAACCATATAAATTATTTTCATCTAAATATTTTAAATATGAATTTTAAATTTAAGAACCACGATTTTTCATATATTTATAATTTGCTTTTGCGTATTTTTACAGTACTGAGAACTTCCTTATTCAATCATTAATATTTTATCACAATACGTTAACAATTCTAATTATTATTTTTTTTATATTTAAATATTGCATCCCAAGCAACCTCGGTGCAGTGAAATACCAAGTACGATCTAATTTATATATTTTTAAACTAACTTCTATACAATTTTCAACTATATTAGACAACAATAAAGCATCAACTTTGATATATAATTCTGTATACTGGCCAAGATTTTTAATATTAAATGTACCCTAAAACATTTTGTGCAAATTTATTTCCTTCATCAGAAATATCAGTTGTATTTAAGTTGTTGTAAAATGCATTTTTATTATTACAATTCTGTTTTATTAAGTTTTGGTTCAGAATCACTATAAATATACGGATAAACACAGTTTTATGTAACTTATTCAAGTTGATATTCTTAAAAATATTCTTACAAATTTTAAATTTTTGAAAAATCGTTATTTTAAAATGCTCTTTACAATTATCTTTGTGATCTTGAAAATTTTTTTCTGACTTAAAATTTAATTTACAACAACACATATATTTAATTAAGTTTTTAGATAGTGAATCTAAACTAAAAGTCATACATTTAAATAAATCAATAAATTTTTAATTTTGTCTTTTTATCACATATTTTGTAAAAGAAATATATTTTTTTTTCTTTGTTTGGAATTGGATCAATTATATTTTTATTTTTGTGACCTCTAAGATCTTTTATAAATAAATGTGCATAGTTATGAGATAAATTATGAATGTAATCCGGAGGAAAATTTGGATTTTGATAATTTAATTTACATTTAGTATGGGTTACACCACGAAATTTTCCAGTCAAATGATGATAATAATTTACGTAATTTTTTACTAACATGCAATTTTTAATTGTAAGCATTTTTTTTTTCAAATTTGACAGTTTGTTGCATTTTCATAAAATAAAGTTTTTTTTTTAGTTAATGGAATCATTGGTACTTCTTTTTCATATATTCTTAAAAAATATTTTTTTGCTTCTTCCATTAACAATTTTAGAAAAACCCTAGAAGCATTTTTTCCACAATATTAGACTGTAGGTTTATAATTTATATTTTAATATGTATGTATGTGTATATACATATATATATATACACATACACATAACAAATACTATCAGGTTCGTTATTTTGATAATATTTTTGTATGATATCTCAGGATTTGGTTCAAAAGTATCTATTTTTTAAATGAACGTTCAAGATAAGTTTTCAGTAAAAGGCCTTTAAAGAATGATTACAATTTTTAAATTTTAATATATATTTCTTTCTATTTCGAAGTTATATTTTAACGTCTTTATGTTCTTTTCAATATTTTTCGTTATTATTTAATCTGTCTTCAGAAAAAAATACAGTAAACTTATGTCACAAATAAATAGTTTGTGATCATCTGTTGAAAGTTGAGAGCAAATTAAACTTGAAAGATTTTTTATCAGACAATAGTGATAATTATTTTAATTTTTAATATAAAATGATAGAATAATATGTTTATGAGTTTTATTGTTCGTAATTTTTAAGGGCTAAACTATATACGCAATTTCATTTTGTTAATTTTTTCTATATATGCGTAAACGTGAATAAAAATATTAGTTACTTTTTAAATAAATGAATTTCTTTAACCGCTTTGAAAATTCAAAATCTTTAAAAGCTTTAATAAATTGGTTTTCATATATTTTATAATAATTAACTCTTTCAGGATGAATTTATATTTGATATAGTACTGATAAAATTAACCATAAATAGTATTTTTATCACTATTTTTAACATTTATAACAGCTTTTTTGTTAATTTTTTTTCTGATATATAGCCATAAGAACATCCTTTTAATGGAATATATTTATTTATTCCCAAATGTAAATGTAGTATTTCTTCAAGCCATCAAATGGAGCCTTCTTTTCCACATTTTTCCATATCAACTAAAATTTTAGAAGTAGCGCCGTCAAAATATGTTTCTAAATCAGTTGTTTCTAAAATAATTTAATTTTTTATTGTAAAAACGCGTCAACAGTTTCTATTTTGCCATCAAATATTCCTGAATGTAGAGTGTGAAAATTAAATTTACTTTTAAATCATTATGTTGCTTTAGTTCTTTTATTTTGTTTCTTACAGTTTGTTTTACTTCTATAAGGAATATATTTGGATCTGATTTATCGTTTGTACAATTGATTTAATACGTTTTTAATCTTCCTTTAAATGCTTCTGTTATTTCCTGTATGTCACATTTATCAAATTCATTAATTTTATATTTTACGATAACCTTTTTGGATAATTATTTTCCTAAATCGTTTAACTTAATTTTAATAGTACGTTCATGAGTTTTTTGTATGGTTTATTATAACTATTTCCACAAATTTCGCACTTCATCATAACTTTTTCACCTTTTGTTTTTGGTTTGTTTCCTGAATTATGTTTGGTTTATTTTTAAAATTATTTTTAACTAATGGGGAAGACCTATTGAATTCTTCCTTTTAAATTATTTTCTTTTGTACTCAACGTTGCACATTTCACATGTAACTTTAATATTATTTTTAAGTTGCTTTGTTTCTAACTATTTTTCTTCATGTGAAGGTTTATAATAATTTTCGCAAACATTAAATTTAACTTGTGTTTCATGAGTTATTCTACTCTTACTTTTAACAATATCTCCTTAAAATTTAAATTCATTTCAAGTATTTGCCATTTTATTTCTCTCAAATTTTTGTCTCTATTTACGTAGGCAAAAATTTTACTTTTGGTTTTTAAAAAATTATATATTGTTTTTTAAATAGTGGTTTATGTTTTAATTTTTTTAATTTAACATATTTTTTTATTCTTTTAAAAATGTTATAAGACATTACTAGAAAATATGATATCTGCAAGATCGATAAACCACATTTCGAGTTTGGAAAAAAACATAAAAAAAATAAGCATGGTATGGGTTATTGTTGCACTGATTGTAAAAATATTGATAATGCTATGCTTATAGAAAAATGACTGTGAAAAATTTAATATTAATTGCCATACCATTAAATATGTGAAAAATGTATTACAATATCATGGATGAAACAACATATATGAATAAGATTACATAATCTGTTAATTGAGTTATCAGGAAATATTACTAGAAAGTGTTCGAGATGCAAAATTGTTATGTCACATTATGAGTATTAAAGAGCAAAAATATGAAATATTCATAAGTTATACTTGGTATGACTGTAAAAAAATTATAATTCTGAAATTTCAGAAAAAAATAAAATTTTTATTAATGTGAAAAATATTCTACGAAAGGAATTATGTAAAAACATTCGGAATTATAACTTCATGAAGATTTTAAAGCAAACAAATGTGTTATTGATAACTTATAATATTTTTAAGAAATTTTTTATTACTTTTTATTGTTAGTAATATTAAATAATTTGCAATACTTAATAGTCTTAAAGTAAAAAAAAATAGGGCAATATCTGTTATACGATTCCTGAACTATATCCTAAATTTTTTGATAAATTTTGAAACACAAACGTTTCCTTCCAACATACTTTATTTTGATGTTTTTTAACTAAATTCTTCTGATGATATTTGACATTGTGAAATTCAATTCCAGTTAACTTTATTTTAAAATTTTCAATATATATATATATGTATATATATATTTTTTTTAAATTCTTGATAGAAAGAACGTTGATGCCATTCAACTTTATCTTGAAATTCTGTTATAAAATCTTCAGATATTTTAATTCTATAAAAAAATTTCATGATCCTAATCAATTGGATTTTTTCTGTTAATACATAATCTACGATTGTATTTCTAACTTTTTTCTTGTTAAATATAAATTATGAAGTCATTTTGGTTCTACGTTTTTCTAAATATTTTCATATATAAGATGATTACAAAAAAATATGAGATGCACTATCACATTTTATTTCTTCTGATGCGTTTTCCATTTTATTTCTCTCAAAATTTTTCTCTCCATTTATAAAAATAGAACTTTAGATTTTTGAAAAAAGTAATACATTTTTAAAATTATAATTTATTTTTAGTTTCTTTTAGTTAAAAAAATGTTTTTTTCATTATTTAAAGAAATTATTTCAACATAAAATTTTTTTGAAAAATTTTTGTGAAAAACTTTTGGTGCATTATTTTTTGTTTTTAAAAATTCTAATTATTTTAACATTTTCTCCTAAAATCTAAAATATAACAATACATTTTTTTTGTTTGAAATATATAAGAACCTCGTTTTTTTATTTTCTTACCTCAAAAAGGTTATTGTCCTAGAACCGGTAAAAGACATCTACCAAGCAGCATTATTGTCCAATCACAGAAGTGTCAGTGAAGTAAACGTTCTTCACGTGCAACCTGGCAGAATTAATCCGTGGCGCTTCTACGAATAAACCGCTGCGTGAGAACAAAATAATCTGACGTTACTACTGGACGCTGCCGTACCTTTAAGGAAATATCCAGCTGAATGTGGACATGTTGTTATAATTATAATTTGCTAAATGAAAATGCATTTTTTAATAACATGTTTTAAATGAGGGGCAAATTACTAAGTAAAATGTTAGGTTTAACGTATTCCCGTAAAATTAACAAGTTTCCTGTTTTGTGATATCATGAAATCGTAAAATATACCAAAAATGGATGAAAGCCATTTGTTTCTCAATATCCACATACTGAAATACTGTCAAATGTAATAAAAGTAATAATATGATTGATCGAGAAACGTAGTTCTGTTTATTAACTACTTAGTATTTTTAAGTATTACATTTAAAGTGTTGACAAATTATTATTCTTGCGAAAATAAAAATGCAGTAATTTGTATAAAATTAGGATCAAATTTTTAAAATAATTTAACGCGTCACTCTAAAATGCTAAAATACCAACAATGAGGCCCCGAAGAATAAATTTCTCGTGAAACAATAAGTAACTTGCAAATCGAGGAGTCAAAAATAATATTTTTAACTAATCATTAGTCATAAAGTTAATTATTTTAAAGTGTACTTCAGTGTTTTCATACGTGTATAGAATAACTTATGACACAGCTGTCAGTCTAAAGTGAGAGAAAATGTCTGGCCATGAGACTCCACGGAAGATTGTAGTGAGTGTCACTTCTGCCGAAAATATCATCTTGTTGTTCAACAGGGAAAACTTATTATATAAGTTGAGACAATTGATAATAATTTTATGTACAACTCTTAATTTTATTGAGCCGTATTTAGAAGACCAACATGGCTGTCAGCGAGCGGTTTTTTATGTATTTATACTAGCAGTCGCCCGCGGCTTTGCTCGCGAGTATTATTCGTACCTGATAATATTTACTTTAATTGGAAAACCTCTTTGTACTGAACATCGGTAGGTCAGTCACAAAGTGTTAGAATGTCCAAGTGGCTAGTTGAAGTAACTCTGCAGTAGATGTAGCTGTCCATGCGACAATCAGTCTTAAGGCGGCTGCCTGGCTTGCGCTCGAACTACGCGCAGTGTGTTCAGAGTTACGTTTTCCTCAGAGACCAGTAAACGTGTTGTCCACAGTGATTATCTACGAGAAGAACACGTCATACTACTTGTGAATGTGACTTTCAAGACATCACGAACATTGGAAGTATTATTTTTAAGCACTCGAACTTGGCTGAAAACAGCTTTTCCACGGGGTCGTTTCTCAAGATATATGTAACGGATTTTTTTTTTTTAATTGAGATCTACAAGTACACTGGACTTTGCTGCAGTGAGGCGTTCAATAAAATGATAGGTTCGTAGTTTTAAGTCGCCCAGGATAAAACTTTACGACTGGAAGACTGCACGAGTGTTCACGGCTCTGGGCGTAGAGGCGATATCACAATACATGCGCCGGCCAACATCGCTCCTAGCGCCTTATTAGTTTTTACCTCACACATACAAACATACCCTTCACCAGGCGGTAGCCTTAAGTTTGTCCCTCCCTCTAACAGCGACTTCATCTGTGCCTTACTTAAAGCTCTGCAAACTTGACGTTGTGGTGTAATTACAGACACATAAAGGTAAAAGGTTAATAGAATAAAAAACATCTGATTTACCCTGTGCACAACCATTGGTGATAGTGCCCATATTTTCAAAATATTCACTTGAAGTTTAATGCCATTAGAAAGTTTTGGTGGGAACAGGTTTCGCGGAAACGTATTTGGTGCCCCAACATTGAGATTAGTGAGATGATATATGTGAGCTGATGTTGTCGAGGAACCTAAATGGAAAGTGAACTGCATAATCAATTTTACCCCTTTTAAACGTCTAAATGTTAATTGCACTAATTCGATCTACCTTGTAGTGTTTGTGTGTCAGAATTGAACGTTCGCACGCAGCTTTGAACAGAATTAGAGCCCAGAACCTCCCGCAATGTAGACCAGAATGTCGAAATAATTCTCGAAAATAAAACTTAATTTAAAAAATAAAACATTAATGTCCTGGGCTCATAGAGGTTGTACAACACCACGTCTGAATAGGTTAGTATAGACTGAAACTCCTGTATATGTTGTTTCTCGCTGCACGTACTTGCTTTTCGGATTGTCTGCCTTGAAAGTTTACAAACTTAGTTATATTATTAATAATAAAGTTATCTTATAACTTACTTATACTTTTTAAATACTTCCGTAATCTATACTCCGATGCGAACAACACCTCAATATCGTTACTGGTTAGATAGATAATCACGGGTTGATGGAAAACAAATTTTGTGCTTTTTCACTCTTTTGGGTGTTGAATTTCAAAATATTTTAAATCCACATCTTATACATTTGTGTACTGAGAGTTCGAATTTCGAAAAATCTTGCAACTATTTTGCGATAATTTCTGTATGCATCATCCTGAAACAAAAATTAACTGTAGATCTCGACGGGTTTGGTAGATATCGAAGATTTCTCTTAAACACATTAAAGGTCTTTTCACCTACTAAGAGAGTGAATTGCGACGAAAAAACATTTCATTAGGTTTTAGAATACTTTATTAGT
The DNA here is from genome assembly GCA_003012365.1 of Medauroidea extradentata. Lineage (NCBI taxonomy): Eukaryota > Metazoa > Arthropoda > Insecta > Phasmatodea > Phasmatidae > Medauroidea > Medauroidea extradentata. Next base: position 42,815 of record PNEQ01000729.1, on the reverse strand, counting down.
GTTTTGTGGACGTGAAAAACATGACAATAGCCCGTTGAGCTCAAGACATATCGACGATTAATTGAAAACACATTTCACTATTTTTCACCCCTTTTCACCACCTTAGGTGGGAAATTTCAAAAATTTGTGATATTATTCGTCAGGTATCTGAGTAAGCTACAATCTTAAACAAAAATCCCGTCGCTATATATAAATCAATGGGAACACACACACACACACACATATATATATATAAATAAATATATATATATATATATATACACACATATATATATAGTGAATCGAAAACACATTTTAACCTTTATTTTATCTCTTTGGGACCGAATTTGGAAAATTTTAATAGTATTTGGGAAATATACAAAAGCATATATATAAAGCAAAGAGCACTTCGATATCTCGATTGGTTCGATAAGTATGGAGGAATAATCTAAAACACATTTCACGTAATTTCACCACCTTAATTAAATAATTTCGAAACGTCTTGGAGTCCCGTCATAAACATTTATTTACGTAAACATTTGGAGTGAAAATCAAGACGATAGTCAATTGTGTTTCAGTGATGTAGACGAATCTTTAAAAAACTAATTTTGCCCCTTTTTACTGCTTGGAGGTTAAATTTAAAAAAATCCTAAAACAACTTTTTGGGCATTTACGTAGGCAACATTTAGAAGTGAATACCAACTCTCTATCCCGAAGGATTCGATAGATCTCATTAGTTAATCGGAAACAAATTTAAGGTATTTTCACCCCCTTAAATGTTGAATTTCGAAAAATCCTTAAATGGGCTAGTATGCATTTTTATGTATGTCCTATTGAAGTAAAATTCACGATGATAGGCCGTCGGGTTCGAGCTCTAGCGACGTCTATTCGGAAATACATTTCACCCTTTTTCATCCCCTTAGAGGTCGAATTTCGAAAAATCCCTTCTTAGTGCTCGCCTACGAACTAACGGGAAATCCCACAAAAATTCCATTTTTCTAGATCCAGCTGTTTGGGCTGCAGTTTGATGTGTCAGTCAGTCAGGGTTCTCTTCTATAAAGAGAGATTTTTAAATAAATCGTCATTTACCAATATTTCTCTCGCTTCTTAATTAAAATACTCTACAACACTGTAGATTTCTGGTCCCTACAGATCCTTCCTTACAACCTAAGGAGTTCACTCGAACTTTTTATTTTGTTTTAAAAACATCCTCCTCTGCGACGGATCAAATCACACATTTTAATAAATTTAGCTTCACAATAACACATCGATTTTCTAAAGTCTTTCAAGTTTACAAATGTACATGCAAATATTTTAAATATATTTGTTTTCGTTATCTTTACTATCGCTTCAAATTATTTTATCACGATTTTGGTGAAACGCAATTTTATCGCATAGGTTTCTCAGGCAAGTTTGTTGAGCACAATACTTCCTTCGCAGGTGTCCAAGTGACAGTTCTTTGAATTAGGAGAAAAATTCAATTATCCGTCCGATACTAATTGCTTGAGCTGGAAGAAATGACAGTCTACGTGATTAGATTTTCAGCGATAACGAATTTTCTCTCGAGACATTTTCCGATGCGATGAACTGATTTCGAGGAAATTGTCTGAGAAGAGAAAAGTAAAGGCATAGTTAAATTAATTTAGTTCAAAGTAGAGCGATTACGCTAACATGCGGAGGGTCGCGAACTTCAATTTTTTACCCTACGAATTTTTGCAGAAGACAAATGGAGCTCAAATCTGGAATTTTGTAAAACAATTCTTGCAATGGGAGTGTATGTGAAGCTAAAACGTTTCTACACACATACGCCGTAGTGAGCGAATCTGTCTCATTCCCTGAAGTCGTGCAACAAAAGAAAATAATAAAATACAGGAAAAATAAACACAATAGGAAAGGAGCATTTCGTCAGGGCCATTTTCGTTGTGTTTCTTGCGTGACAGCTCCTGCAATGAAATAAGATAATTGATAGAGGCTCTCACAGCAGCCTGTATACCAGCTTGTACAGGTCTCACAGAATATGGTATACGGCCAATTACAGCAGCAGAAAGTGTGTGATATCCTGAAACCAGCACCATGCACTTTATTATCTCGCAGAAGAATATACTCCAAGCTCGTCCAAAAAATACCATTTTCTAGCAACTTCGTGACTGACCTTGGAGAGTACACCTTGCCAATCATATAACTAGGTACTTCATATATGTTAGTGAAAATAATTAACCTAACCAGCAGAAGATTTAAACTGACCAGTAGCATAAGTAACCCTACCATTGGTAGAATTAACCTTACATGAGTACAGAGGGTCATTTAGAAATATAAACGTGTAAAATACATTTTCTGTATTTTGTTTTATTTAAATAATAACGACTTAAGCACATAAAACTGAAGTCTCTTATTTTATTATTAACGCTTCTAATTTATGCATGCTTAATTAATAAAAATAGATGAAACAATTTCACTTTCGCCGAAAAAAAATCTTGCCCCCCTCCCCCCTCCATAAGAAATTCCGGAAATGACGGCCCTGCATGAGTATGGTGTTCGCAGGCGGAAACTGCTCGGGGCCGGATGACTTCCTGTGTCCCAACGGTCGCTGCATCAGGCGTGCCAACGTCTGCGACTCCCAGTGCGACTGTGCGCCTGCCCTGTCGCGTCCTCCTGGTTTGGGCGCGTGCGCAGACGAACTTGACTGCGACACGTACCACGACGTGCATGGTGAGTTGCAACAACAAGACGACTAAGCACTTCATGGTTACACATGTATTGTACAGTACTACAATAATTGCAGCCGCTATTTCTGGTGAAGAGTATGTGGTACATGTTTCAGTGCCTTATGCACACATATGCAGTCCTTCCACAAGGTCAGGGGTTGGTTGTTTATAACCTTCCTTGTTGCGAGGTCCTACTACAGGTGTGCACATTGGCTTCGAAACCAGATAGTACAAAATCATATTCACAAAAATAACTTCCTCTGTCCATAGTAACAAAATCGTTCTGCCAAGATAATTAAATGCTGCATTGAATTATTTACCAGCTGAAAAGTACAGCGGCCTGCCTTTCTTTAAAATAAAACAAAACTAAATACATACCGGTACATTTTAAACTAAGTTAAATTTTATTTTAGGCGCAAGCTCGAACTGAAACAAAACTAACATCCTTTCACTTTCGCGATTTGCACTTGACCTATTAGAGAGATCCTGGAGAGCAATGAGCCAAATTGAAAAAAAAAAAAAGTTAAATGCATGCCCAGTAGTGTGATATGGCTGGGTCGGCCAGCAGGCAATGAGTACTTGCTGTCTTTTGAGTAAACAAATATTCACGAGGGCTAGTCTACAGGTCAGTAAAACGACGAATTTTGCCGGTATCATACAGTGTTTAGAGGCATGATTATTTATCTGGCAGTAGCCTAGACTTCTCAGGCCTATGCACACACTGGACGCAGTAGATTATAAATTGGGTAATGATCGTACAAGTAGGTTGCACGTGGTATCCCCAAGAATTATTTCCTTATCACTATAGACATGCAAAATTCGCGTTATCATTTGGTAGCAGACTAAACTTCACTTTCCTATACATAATAGAGCATAATCTGTGATTCAATTGGCCACGAACTTTTAAGTTTTGTCATTTGTCAGAGATTGGCCTCTCTACCGTGTAAGCTATCCCCGTGGCGAGTCACGGCAATATCGGCCAGCGGGAGACGTCGAACGAGCCTATAGTCACTTGGAGTCTAGTCAGCTATCAGAAAATAACGCGAATTTTGCATGTCTCTACTTATCACTTACCGGCTTACATTTATAAACTTTACTGTTATTTTTCTTTTTCAAGTCACACCTCATGAAGTCATTCGTGTTTGGTTTATTATCAGCATGACAAATACAATAACATTTGGAAATTTTTCAGCTGTATCGAACCTAAAAGTTTCGTTGACAACTGCTACAATACGTACGCAGAATACAAGCCACAAACTGATCTGCGACTTCAACACTATTGTATTTGTTGTTTTACAGTGACTGTCCACCATTGTGTATACGCTGAACACTTCACAGGGATGTTCCAAGGATTGCCTATGCTCTAGGTTCTGTAAGTCTGCGTGTATATTCAAGTGTGTTTTGAGCATAAACAGTATGTCCAAGACAGTTGCAAAAAAGGTCCTTTTATGTTTAATAAGTTTCATTTTTAAAAACCATCTTCAACTGTTCGAAAATCCTGATGGTAAAAAATTTGTATGTAATTAGAGAGTAAGCCACCCCTAATATTTCCAAATGGGTGGAAGGTATGACATTGTATTTGCTGTCGGTTTGAAAGTCCTTACAGCAGTGAGCAATGCTGAAAATAAGATTTTTTTACATCATATGGTTACCGATAATTTGAAAAAAAAAAATTTTAATTTTGATATTAAAAATGTAATACTACTCTAATTATTAATTAAGGCGAAAAATGCAAAACATAAATTCTACGTAATTTATCATAAGGAATAACATGCCGGAAATTGTCGGTGTTGTTCAGAAATACCAGGATCGTCTAGTAACACCGCTGCGAGAATGTATGAACGGTGTGTTGGCAGTAGTGCGGCTATGCGATCCAAAACACACACTCTTGTGCGCACTGTCTGAGCAGACTAGCAGCAAGGATTACTGTATATAGTCTAGTAACACCGCTGCGAGTGTGTATGTAAGGTGTGTTACCAGGAATGCGGCTATGCGATCCTCAGCGCACACTCTTGTGGGCACTGCCTGAGCAGACAAGTAGCAAGGAACGCTGTATATAGTCTAGTAACACTGCTGCGAGTGTGTTTGTATGGAGTGTTGGCAGGAGTGCCGCTATGCGATCCTCAGCGCACATTCTTGTGCGCACTGTCTGAGCAGACCAGCGTCAAGGATTGCTGTATATAGTCTAGTTACACAGCTGCGAGTGTGTATGAACAATGCGTAGGCTGGAATGCGGCTATGCGATCCTCAGCGCACACTCTTGTGGGCACTGCCTGAGCAGACCAGCAGCAAGGAACGCTCTATATAGTCTAGTTACACTGATGCGAGTGTGTATGATCAGTGCATTGGCCGGAATTCGTCTATGAAATCCTCGGCGCACGCTCTTGTGCGCACTGCCTGAGCAGGCTAGCGACGAGGAACGATGTATATAGTCTAGTAACACCGCTGCGAGAGTGTATGAACGGTGTGTTGGCAGTCGTGCGGCTATGCGATCCAAAGCACACACTCTTGTGCGCACTGTCTAAGCAGACTAGCAGCAAGGATTGCTGTATCTAGTCTAGTAACACCGCTGCGAGTGAGTATGTATGGTGTGTTACCAGGAATGCGGCTATGCGATCCTCAGCGCACACTCTTGTGCGCACTGCCTGAGCAGACTAGCGTCAAGGATTGCTGTATATAGTCTAGTAACACCCCTGCGAGAGTGTATGAACGGTGTGTTGGCAGTAGTGCGGCTGTACGATCCAAAGCACACATTCTTGTGCGCACTGTCTGAGCAGACTAGCGTCAAGGATGGCTGTATATAGTCTAGTAACACCACTGCGAGAGTGTATGAACGATGTGTTGGCAGTAGTGCGGCTATGCGATCCAAAGCACACACTCTTGTGCGCACTGCCTGAGCAGACTAGCGTCAAGGATGGCTGTATATAGTCTAGTAACACCACTGCGAGAGTGTATGAACG